>VCHN02000014.1:157192530-157270818 GCA_007115665.2 Sequoiadendron giganteum
GTGGGAGGGAGAAACCTAAGAGAGAGGGAGAGGGAGAGAGGGTGGGAGGGAGACACCTGAGAGAGAAGGAGAGGGAGAAAAAGTGGGAGATAGGGGGTGGGAAGGAGAGACCTAAGAGAGTAGGAGAGAGAGGGAGTGGGGGATAGAGGGATGAGAGAGATACAAGGAGTGTGAGAGAGAGAGACTTGAGAGATGGAAATGGGGTGGGAGGGAGATGGAGTACTCGGGGGAGAGGGAGTACTCAGGATAGAGGGATTGGAGAGAGATGGAGGGAGTGAGAGAGAGAGAGAGGGGGTGGGGGATATACCTAAGAGAGAGGGGGAGAGAGAGTGGGAGGGGGTGGGGGTGTGAGGGAATACACGAGGAAGAGAGGAGAGAGAGAGAGAGTGTGAGAGAGAGAGAGAGAGAGGATGTGGGAGAGAGATAGAGGGAGTAAGTGAGGAGACAAAGAGAGACCTGACAAAGGGAGAGGGGGTAGAAGGGAGAGACTTGAGAGATAGGGAGGAGAGGGGGTGGGAGGGAGATACTTGAGAGAGAGGGAGATGGAGAGAGAGAGAGAGTGGGAGAGAGATAAATGGTGTGAGAGAGAGAGGGAGAGGTGGTGGGAGGGAGATACTTGAGAGAGATGGAGAGGTAGAGGGAGAGAGATAGAGGGAGTGAGATAGGGAGGGAGTGGAAGAGAGATAGAGGGAGTGATTTTGAAAGGGAGAGGGGGTAGGATGAAGATACTTGAGAGAGAGAGAGGGAGAGGGTGTGGGAGGGAGAGACCTGAGAGAGAGGGAGAGAGACAAAGTGGGAGAGAGTGAGAGAGAGATAGAGGGAGTGAGAGAGAGGGAGTGAGAGAGAGGAAGTGGGAGAGAGAGGGAGTGTGTGTGTGTAAGAGAGAGAGAGGGGGGGATGGAGGTACCCAAGAGAGAGTGAGAGAGAGGGAGAGAGATAGATTGAGTGAGAGAGAGGGAATGGGAGAGAGATAGAGGGAGTGAGTGACAAACCTAAGAGAGGGTAGGAGGGAGAGACTTGAGAGAGAGACGGAGAGAGAAAGATAACAACCTAAGAGAGGGAGATTGAGTGAGAGAGACAAAAAGACCAAAGAGGGAGAGTGAGAAAGGGGGTTGGAGTGAGATAGATTTATCTATGTACCTATGTGGGAGGGAAAGAGACCTGAGAGAGGGGATTGGACTGAGAGAGTAGTCTAGGTCGCGTGGGAGGGAGTGAGACCTAAGAGAGAGAGACTTCAAAGGGATAAAGAGTTATCCAATTAGGGTAACGAGTTAGAGAGCGTATGAAAGGTAAAACCTCAACTATCCATCTACAATCATAAAATGTGCACTCTAAGCATTATCAAAGTTGTTGACCAAAGAGAGGGGAGATTCAAGTTTTTTGCAAATTAGGTAATTTGGTGAGCACAAAATTTGGCGCTCGCCAAATGACACATCACATTTGGCGCACGCCAAATGACCTAATTTGGTCGTGTTAATTGAAAAGATTTGCCAAATTTCCTCATATTTTCGTCCATGTACCTTGTCTTTCAATGCAACTATATAAAAAAAATTGATAGCATTAACCTCTCTCTTAGCTATTTAAATATATAATTCTTTTTTTCATTTTGATTTAGTTAAGGTTTTTATCCATGACTCCTTTTGTAAATGCCTTCATTTTTGGTCAAAAACCAACATGTGCTAGTTTTAGGATAGATTTTTACTTGTTCATCAAAACGTGAAACAAATTACATTTTTTGAAACTAGACTCCATTCTACACATGATGAAAAAAAATCAATTTTTGATTAGTTTTTAAAAAATTTAGGGGGGGCCACGCTCAAATTTTAGCTTTCAGGATGTGTCCACTTTGAAAATTCATAAAATATTATATATTCATTAAAAAAATTATCCGAAAGAACGAGGATAAACTACATGGTGTTAGCTAATTTCTCACTATTGGTATTTTTGAAATTCTAAAATAAAGTTAATCAAAAACGGGGGAGCCCTCAGCCACTATGCTATTTTTTTTATAAAAACGGGACCTATTCCCCCTTTTGAGCCTTAATCTTCATTAATTTCAAAAAAAAATAGTAGCTTAGAAACTAGACTCAAAGAACTTCAACTTTTTTTCTTGTTGCATCTTGAAATTTTGAGCGTAACTATCTTAATTTTCTCGTGCAAATCAGATTTTGTTGATTTCAAAAAAAAAAGTGGCATCTTAAGAGCCAAAATTGTGTCACATATTGGTGCACTTACCCTTATCGCTAATCATTTGAAAGTTTTATGTTGTGAATTTGTGATGCACGATGACTCTTTGTGCTCTTTGCATTTTCTCCCATCGCTCATCGCAAATTGGTTGTAAATGTTGAGTTTCAATGGGCGATGAGCGATGTGGTCTTCAATTTTAATGTGTCATCACTATTTTGAAGCCTGGATATGGGCGATACCTTTCATGCCTCTGATTTCCAAGAGGATACACGTGGCTCGATATTTTTCCATCATTTCCTTTCCTCCCTCACTGATGTGATTTAAAATTTGAAACATGAATAAACAATAAGTGATGGGGAACAAATATTACCAAAAGAGGGGGTTTGATCCTACAATTGAGATTTCATCATGCCAAATACTCACATCATTGGTGTAGCTCTAGGGAAGGAAGGAAAATCTGTGATGGATGATGAAATGTTTGAAGGAATATTCCCCTCACTGTCGGCCCTTGGTGCCTCACCAATTTAATTGAAGAGGTACGGGATAGAGTGACGATGCATGATGATTGTCAGATTAAGAGATGACTAATAAGATTAAAGGGAGACGTGGTAGTTTTTTGAGGTGGTATCATCATTTTTGAGGCACAAGTTGTAAAATCTAGGAGCAATGCTTGAGGGATGCCATTGATTTTGTTTTAAATTTGAAGGGATCGATGGCCCAGATTAAAAGTTGAGTGACTAGTTGTCAGCTCACTCACATGAATCTCTCTTTGATCATTAATGGCTACACACTCCTATTTTTTCTACTTAATATGGATCATCTACTTTTTTATCTCACTAGTTGCAGTAATCGAGAATTGAGAGATTGGTCTAGAGCTAGGGAAAGGGCATGCAAGTGTGAGGCATGTAATTGCAGAGTCATTGAAGTGATTGTCCTAGGTAAGTTAATTTTTATGTGTGTCCTATTCCAATTATGCACTAGTTGGCTTATGTGTTTTAATTTCTTGGGATAGTGAGGGTCTCAATTGCATGCATTCTCCATTCGAGTTGGTAGGAATTGTGTAATTCTTAGGGTTTTGTATTGCAAAATTCCATTTAGAAACTTAGACTGGTGACTTTTCCTACAAGGGTTGGTGGGTTCTTGTTCTATGTCCTATAAGAGTGAGTAAAACCATTGTATCTACCCACCCAGCCAGAAGGTTTAGGAGACTTAGTCTACTTGAGTCCCAATATGATGCACTTGAAACTAAACTTGGCATACTAGGAGATCCTGTAACACCAAAGGAGGAGAAGAAAGCACCTATAATTTGAGGAACCAAGTTGTTTTAGAAAAATTGGTCAATTTTAGAAAGGGAAAATATATTAAGCTTGTGAGGGAAGCAAAGAAGAAAAATAAGTACCACAAGGCTTGTGACTCTTTCATGGGAAAGCACAACTCTCTCATTAAGGTTTCAGATATCCCTTTGAGTGATGAAGGAGACATTGACCCAGAGTATGGCCATTACCTTATTACTCTGGTGCCATATGAGGATTCTAATGAGGGAGGGGGGTATGTGCAGGATCATGATGGGCCAAAAAGTGGCGATATGTAAGCCATATGATGGTCCATGTGGCTGACGACTTTTTTTTTACCAAAAATTGATGAAACAAAAATGGTTTTTAGAGGAGATTCTCAGCTTTCCACCAATATAAATTATGCTTTACTTTGAATTTAATAAATAGTTATTATTCATTTTCTATTAGAATTACGAATAAAGTCCTGATAGGTTGATTGAAAAACATCTATAACTTTCAAATGGTATCACATTTTTTGAATCCAAAACATGCTTCGCATACTATAGGATTAAAAAAGAAAAAATTGAATTTCATGAATTTTTGACCAAGTTAAGGTGGTTAGACAGACGAGCTTTTATATTTTTTAAAATTTGTAATAAAAAATTTCATAATTAATTATTTACTTGGAAAAAAATTATAAAAAAATATGCATCACATCGAGACATGAGTCCTCTACTTATATCTAAAATCTTATAAAAAATATTATCATTTTATTGTGGTTAGGGTGGTCAGACAGACACCTACTTCTTATTTTTACCCTGAAATTTAAATACTACTGCATTGAAATTTCAAATTTTCACCAAATAGATTTTTTTTATATAAATAAAGGTCTAGTAGTTTAGAAACTACATTCAATTTGCTACAGATTCTATTTTTTCATTTTTTTGAAATAATATAGATAACTTATTCAAATTTTTACGTCAAGTTGTCTAACTCTGATTTTTTGTCTTTTTATTGCCACTTAAGGGCCTGTTTTTTCCATGACAATCCTGCACATACCCAGGGGTAGTATCTTCTCCAATTTCAGCAAGAACATGAAGTGGGTGGGAATTCTTTGATGTTGACGAATCAGAGTAGCGCCTCGATTCTATTTTTGTTTTTGATGACACCAATGCCACAACAACGAACTTATCCTTTTCAACGAGCATATAGTTTTTATTATTTGTTTTTGACTTGGAAACCTTCTTGGTTGGTGTGATGGAGAGGTGTTGGACACCATTGCTTCAATGGAAAATATGCCTTTTCCAGTTAATATGTAAGTTTTTGCCTTGGGTGTTGATGGAGAATCTTCTTTGATCGACATGGATGAAGGATTTTGGAGCTGCTACAAGAACAACTGATGCCTTTTGGAAGGTTGGATGATATTCTTCAACAAACTCTATAGAGTTTTTTCTTTTTGTCTTCACCCATTTTGCAATGAGTAAATAAAATTGTCTAGGGAATCTCTAAAATTAAAATGAAATTAACTATCAAATGCAAATGTGATTGTAATTTTAATTCAACCTGATGCTTGTCGTTCCCATATCTTTATAAATGGGATTTTTGGGCCGGTTACAAGAGAGTTTAGAGGTTGGTTGGTTTTTTTTGGAATTGATCACATAGAGAATTGTAAAATATACTGAACATTTTAGTGTTAAGTCTTGGGTTTGAGTCTACTAATATGTGTATGTAGTCGTGATGGTAATATTGGCAATATAGAATAAAATAGTACATGTTCGACACCATTTTCTCTCCTATGTACTAGTTTTATAAACTATAAATAATATAATCAAGGGTTATCTTATTTGTCTCTATTGATTTCCAATGGGTGTATGGTTTTATTCTTGCTAATTAATTCAACGAATTGATGTAAATGCTTGAATAGAGCTATGGTTTATACCAAATTAAGTGTTAGGATGTTAGTAAGAAGTGATGGTTGAGATATAATGTTGAAATACTATAATGCATTATTCTCAAAGCTTTAAATAATGTCATATATAAAAATTGTTGTCAAATTATGTGGGCATTAGCATTGACTCCATTTTGTTGTGCAGTTCTTGCACACACGCCCCGTTGAAAGTTGGGACCCTCTTTTCTTGCTTTGCTTTCACGTTTGATTTTTGTAGGCTCTTGAATTTGTCCCCTTAAGGGATAAGTCCCTCGGTCTGATTCTTGATTCACCCATGTGCACATTGGTAAACTTGCATTTGAGATTCCTTCTTGGAGCTTGGAATTATGGCCTAACCCTTAGAAATGCCCTTCGAGTCACAATTTGTGAAAATCAGGCAAAATTGGTTAAGTATGGGTGATTTTCAGAGAATCCGAGCAGGCATGGATTATCCGAACCTTAATCCGGTTAGATAATTTGAGGTACCTTAGATTATCCAAAATCCATCCTCCAGTCGCATTTCCAAAAATTCCAAAAAATGTCTTGTCATGCATTAATGGAGGTCATTTATTGCGCCAAATCGATAATATATTTGATTTCGCTCTCTATTTCACTCATTTGCATTCGAAAGAAGTTTGAGAGTGACTAGGTATTCTTCATTTTGTACCTATCTGGCATTCTCTTAGAGGATCTCCTGCTCAGATTGTGATTGCTATCGAATTTGGAAGCCCTCTCATCAATCTATCTGGTGTTTCTTCTAGGGTTTCGTGTTTAAAGGTATGGCATTTCATTTCATCCACCTGCTTTGATCTCATTTTGCTTCTATCCTTGCATCCATAAGTTTATGAGTGAAGTCGATTCACTTGGGGGTCGCAATGATCCAGTTCTTGCATTAATTATTGTTTATGTGGCGCGGTTAGGGTTTATTATTGCATCATACATTTTCTAGGCATGGTAATTGGGCATGTTGGGTTTCTCATTTCAATGGTTTCAGAGAATGCATGATTAAGGACTCCTCCATTTTGAGCTTTGAATGTCGAACCTGTGAAGGCAAGTAAATCCCTCTTTTATTCCATCTGGCTTAAACCCTAAGAAATAAATTCTTGTCTGTGAGTTGAATGTGAATGATAAGATTTGAATCATTAAGACATTGTATGAAATTATAAGAATGATGGAATGAAAATTGCTTGAATGGGTGTTTTTTCAGAGAAATTGGATGAATTCCATGAACTTAATTTTTTTTTTAAGCTTAGCAATTTTTGACGTCTCGATAGAATCTTGGTGAATCTGAGCTAGCTCGGATTAGTCGAGCCTTAATCCGCTCAGATAATATGAGGGGGCTTAGATTAGCCGAATTTCCTTTGCTTACACGCGATCATTTGATATTTTTATTTAAGCTCATAAACTTCTAGCTACCGAGGATTTTTCGAATTTCACATAATTCAAGGTAGGCCAAAATTTCTAATCTCCACCAAATTTCATGCTTAATGCTCACATTTGAAGATCATGATGGTTTTGATGTTTGAATGAACTTGTGAATTGATGATTTAATGCTCTATGTCTCATTAATTTCAGTTCATAAGTGAAAGATAATATGTTTACCTCTTGGTGGCTGATTTCGATTAATCCGAGCTCACCCAAATTATACGAACCCTAATCCAGGCAGGCTCAGATTTTTTTATTTTTTTAATTTTGGTTTCAAATGTGGCAAAATGAGGTTAATGCTTAATTATGATGGTTTATGTCCTTTAATGATAAAATGTTCATGTTAGGAGTGATTACTCAGTTAAGTTTAAATGTGTTATGGCAATGCTTTCCTTTTGGTAATTATGGTCTTGTGCTAATAGATGCAAGTAGAAGAAAGTCTGGATAAGACCACTAAAACCAAATTTTCGTAGCACAAGAGGAAGTCAGAAAGAGGCAGGAAAGAATTAAGTATGATTTCAAAGGCATTTGGCCTGAAACCAAGATTGCCTCTGCATGGTCTAACACCAATATGGGCCACATTGACTATGATGACTTCCACCAGAGAATGTTTGGAAAGGCACCAACTGAGCTTGCACGAAAGATCACCCACACAGGACTGGCACAAGCAATGGGATTTCCACCTACACAATTATGTTCAGAGATGGTTTTGGAGTGTGCTAAGCACTATGATCCTAGAACAAGGATCATAGTTGGGCCTCAGGATAGAGTGATCAAAAATTTGACAGAGGAATCAATTGTAGAAGTCTTTAGGATTGCCTCCCATCATAAGTTAATTGAAGAGATAAACATTGGAGAATTCACTAAATTCTATGAGGAAGACCCTAATAGATCCCTGGAGATAATGAACAATGCCTGGATTCTAAAGCCAAAACCACACTATTCAAAATTGCCCAAGCAACTACACAGGAGTGACTTTAAACATGAATATAGTGACATCATAACTCTCTTGGGCAGAGTCATGGGAGTGGAAGATGCACATATATTTCAACCTTGGATGTTCCACCCTATTACTCATATTGTGGCCAACAAGTACTACCATTGGGCCAGGATCATCAGCAACAATATAGATGCCCAATTGAGAAGTGTGCAAGAGACCAATAAGCTCACCATGACTTCATATCTAGTATATATGTTGGCACATAAGACCAGATACAAGGGTCTCAACTGTAAGGGAATATTGGGGTAGGATAGGATATGGGAGGTATATCCTCAATTGCAAATATAAAAAATCAAACTACAAAAGGGCTAATGATTCTTTCTTCTTGTACATTCCTAGATTGTTGAAAGATGCCCTTCACATGAGAATCTATGCATATGCAATGGATTTGATTAGGAACTATGGACAATGGTTCATTCAGTTCCAAAGGTTTACATACATCCGGGTGCATAGATCACCAGTTGTTCCCCTTAGATTGCCCAGATATCCCACTAACAAGCTCCTTCTATTAGAATTGACAAAGCAGATGGTTGGCTTTGTAGAAATCTTACAGAGAGGAAACATAAAGAAGAATGGATTGGGGTCTAAATTCCCCTTAAGAATAGGAGGACTAGAGGCTTGCCTATATATCCAAAGTGCCCAGCATTCAAAGAAAGAAACGACACAATTTGAATTGTACTCCCACACCAATAGAGAAAATTTTGATCCTCATGGGAGGGTTGTCAAGCAAGCAAATAGAACTTTTCGGCATAAGGATCATATTGAAGATTACTGGGCTAATTGTAGAGATGAGTGGGAAGTCATTAGAAGGAAGTTCTTTAGTCTGCCTTTGAGGTTGATTAGATTATATAGAGTTGTAGAGGTGCCAGACTAAGTGGAAGATGATGAAGCATATCTTCTTCAACATCATGATTATGAATCATATAGAAATAGGCCATTGCCTCCAATAAACTGGTTTGAAGAAGAGATAACTGATTTAAATCAAATCACAGAATCAGTTAAGAAATAATCTAGGTTGTGGGTTAAACAATAGGTATTGGAACTAAAAGTTGATGGTGTTAAGATCACTTATGATTTGATTGGGGACATGGAGTCCCATGATGAAGAGGAAGTGGGAGCTAGCAAGCAAGATGAAGACAATGAACCCCATGATGAGGAGGCTCTTCAGGAAATAGTGTCCATTAAAATAAGAACAAGGAGCTAGGTACAAACAAAAAGGGTTCCTTAGGCTAAGGCAAGTATGGAAGGAGAAACCTCATAGCCAGTGAAGAAGAGGAGAATAATTACCGAAAGATAGAAGACTGCAAATGCTATGAGGAACGAGGCTACTACAGATGCTCCTTTAGTTGCAAATGTGATAGAGTTGGAAAGTTCAGGGGAGAAGCCCCAATTCTATGTAAGAAGGAACTCTCCCAAGCAGAAAGTTGTTCCAGTAGAGCAGGTGAAGGTAGTAGAAGAGGAGTTGCATGATGAAGAGACACCTACGGGTGATGTTGAGAAGATAACAGTTACATGAAATCATTCTCCCATTTCTTCTCCATCTTCCTTACATCAAAACACACAAGGTGATGAGGAAGCACTTCTTGAGGAACATAATATATCTAACAATCCTGAGTAGTTAACTAAGGAAGATGATAATATTTCCACTCCTGACAATGGAGAATGGAGAAGGTTTGTGCAGGAGATTAAGCAATCAACTTCTGGGATTGAAAGCAAAAATATAGAATCACAAGTTGTACAAGGAAAAGGGATAAGATCTCCTGAGAGGGTGATAGTGGATGAGCCCCAAAATAATCCAAAAGAAGAAGTTGATAAAGAAGAGGATGTTGTAGATAGTCCTAATGAAGACAAAGGGAGATAGGAAGATCAACTAGAAATTGAAAAGGATGTTGAAGTAAATTTGGTTGATAGTTCTGAAAAGGAGGTAACAACTGAAGTGTCTGCAACTCCTAAATGGCTCGAAAGGAGATTTAGAAAAAATCCAACATTTTGCGGGAGGAAACTCCAAGTTGGGATAAGCTACTTGAACAATTTGGGCAACCCAAGCAGAGGAAAAGGGCTAGAACTATTTCCAAGATTACAAGAGATGAATTCAATAATCGGGTTGTTCATGTTGTTGTCCCTCCATCGGAAAAATTTAAAGATGAGATCATGTCCTTGGATTATAAATTGCAAACAATCAATCTAGGACCTGCAACCAAAGATCAAGAGAAGGAATAATTCTAGGAGTCATCTCAAGCCATCTTGAGAAGGTTAGACAAAGAAACAAAGGAGAAGGAGAAATTTCAAAAGTAGTTGAGTGATGTGCATAAATGTGTGCAACATTTGATGAAACCTCTACAAACAATGGGTAGTGAAGGAGGTGTGCCTGAAGGATTGTTGCCTAAAGAGGCAGTTAATGAAATTGAAAGATTGAAATCTTCTATGCATTCCACACACAGTTGGCTAATGGATGTAAGTAGCTGAGGGGATGAGGCCATTGAGAAAATTTTGAAGATATACACCAATGCTTATGATTTTTTGGAGCACACTTCCCAATTTTTTGTTGATTGTAACAAGATTGATGGCTCCGTTGCTAATGAATTGAGGAAAATCTTGCAAGTGCTAAGGGAGGACATGGCCAAGTTGAATATCTTCTCTCAAGATGAAATTGGTAAGATAAAGGAATGGGTAGAGGTCTGGAACTATAGAAAGGAGCTTCCCACCAAGGTACTGAAGAAAATTATGAAGCTTCAGAGAAAGATGAAGGAGATATATAATAGTTGCATCACTTTTTTGGAGATAGTCACTGGTAGGAAGAAATTTGGGCAGAAGAATATGAATATTGATATATTACAGGAGTGGTGGCATGGATTTTATGCTCCGTCAGAAGGTGCTCCAATTGCTAAAGATAATCTGGAAGATGTTGCAATTTACATTTCAAAATTAGATAAGTATCATGAGTTGCAAATAGAGTGGAATAAAGCTATGCCTCAATATCTGGAGGAATTCAAAAATTATAAAACTAGAGTTAAATTTATTCCAGATCTAGAAGATATGAGAGAAATATTGAAGAAATCAAAAGAGTTATTTGATAAATTGGGAGCCAATCAGGAAGGAGAGAAAGAAGATAATCAACAAACAGTTGCCTAGTTTTTTGTGCCGGACATGTGACCCCAGCCAGCCAGGATAGGCGACCTTGAAGTTGTGCCACACTAACATGCTATTGGAGAATTCAAGCCGACCTGGAAGTAGTCTCAAATATTAAATGCAAGAAATATTATTTTATTAAAAGAAGCTTCTGGGTCGACCTGTTTTTGGCCACCCATTTTTGTAACCCTAATTGGGCCGACCTAATGTGGAGTTTCTATAAATTGGACATTTTGCCTCATTTTTAAGGGTTGGAAATTAGAGAAAGCTAAGTGAAAGTGCAAGAGCTAGAGTTAGGAGTTAGTATTTTTCTGAGCGCAAAGTGTTGTAATACTGAGTACTTGAATTGTTGCAACATTGGGTGATTCAATATAAGTAAAGACGTTGTTTTGTGGTGTTCTTTCTTGTGTTGATTTATCTTGCATGTTTCTTGTTATTCTCTCTTTTAAGATTGCTTTGAGATCATTAGATATATGTTAGATTTAGAGTTAGAAGTGATTCAATGGTGTTTATGATTTAATACTTGAAGTGTTTTGAGCAATCCTTGGTCCATACTTTTAGCAACTTGTTTATTGTGAGTTGTTGTGTAAAGTTAGCCTGGACCTCAAATTTGCGTGCTAAGTTCAATTGTCGGTATTTATTCATTTCAATTGCAAAATAGGGTTTATTTGGATGAAGGTCCATGATCTAAAAATCTTGAAATCCTTAGAAGATTCCACTGTTTCTGTGAAATTACAGATTAAATCTGGGTTAAGCAGGATTTGGTTTTAAGGTATTCGTCCATTTTAAGTGTTCTATCATTTGCATTGTTGGTCTTAGGAGGAATTTAAATCTTTGAATCTCTCTAAACCCTTTGTCTTTTATTATTTCTTTTATTATTTGAGTTAGATTTAGGATTCCAAGTATCATCACATTGCAAAATCTGATAAGTATAAAGTTCCATCATTTTTTTGTAAGGTCCCTTTGTGATTACCAGCATTCTCACATTTATCACTGAGTTGTTTATGCATTGTCAAGACCTGACATTAGAGACCTTGGGGTTATCTCTTGAGGCTTGCTGATAGAGATATACCTTTCAAGAGAGATATGATGTTATATTTTGTCTGAGTTGTTGTTGTGTAGAAAACACCATCAACACGTTCCAAGGATAAGGCACTAGTCTAAGTGAGGTAATTGTATTATATTATATTGATGAATTTAGCAATGAACCCTTCACTAAAAAAATTCTCTGAAATGGGTTACAATTATGTTAGGCTTTACCATTCTCATGCTCCAAATGGGAGTTATTGTCAAGAAATAGCCAACTTCTTTGATGTGTTTTGTTAGTTGATCCTTCATATGAGAATTATTTGTGTGTTGCAATGTTATGATAAAGATGGTACAAGAATATTATATGAACATTGTTAGGATTACCCTCCTAGGTTTCACAGAGCCCAAAGTGTAGAAGTAAGGGCCTAATAGTCCTTTACTTGTTTGTTGGTGAATCCTTACCCTTGCTAATCATTGGATTCTAGCAGATTCATAGGTAAGTGGTAAGATCAAGTTTGGTTCTAAAAAAATAATCAACAAGTTGCATTTGTTTGATTTGACCTTTTGGATGATGTTTTGAATAATTTATTTAATTATTCAAATTTAGGGGAAAGTGACATAGTTATTATGTTTTAATAATGTAATTGATTTAGGGAAATAAAATGAATTAGTGAGATAATTAAATAATTGACGTTATTTAATTAATTAGGAAGAATAAAGTTAGATTAGGACTTTATTAAATAAATGAAATTTATTTAATTAGTCAAAAAAATGAATTAATTAAATAATGTTAAATTGATCAATTAATAAAGGAATTAGGGTTTTAAGACTTTATTAAATAAATGAAATTTTTATAATTCGTCAAAAATGATGAAAAAGTGAATTAATTAAATAATGTACTATTATTCAATTAATAGAGGAATTTAAGGATTTTGATGCAATTGATGTAAAATGCAGTGATATTAAATAATAATGATGTCGATGATGAGAAAATGTCATTTAGGATGTGTGATATGTGTTAGGTCAATTTTACATGTCTATACTAATAGATTTAAAAATGTGAATTAGAAACCCTAGATGAAGGTTGGAATGCATAGGATCATATTGGTTCACCTAAAATGTGAAGGAAAAAAAACTTTCCTTATTGTTTAACCTACACTAATCTAATAAAATACATACACATAAGCACAAATCAACCTAGTTAAATAAATGAAAGTTGACTTGACTTGAATATTGAGTTGGTAATCAAAATGTTACAATTGTAAATAGAAAAATAACTTTACTTAACTCGATAACCAAATATGGCTCTAAAACTAACATGGATATGAATCTACTATATCTCAAAATATATAATCTAGTAGGCAATAGGTTGATAGTTTACTTAAGAATTAGAATATTTGTTGTGATTATGAAGGGATAAATTTTATTGTTAGGGACAAATCTACAATTGCAAAATTATTCTAAACTTGCAAACTTGTTATGTGTAATCTATAGACTATTTTTATTTACTTTGCTTGAATGCTTTTGATGTCTTCTATTTTTCTTGATATCTACAAGGGATAATAGTATTAATGAATAATTATGTTAGTTTTTTAATAATTGAGCTATGAGGGCATTATGGTTTAATCAAGCCCTTAGAATCAAACAACATCAAAAGAAACACTCTCTAATCATGCAAATGCTTCTAGAACGACTATGCCAAGCTAGGTTTCAAATTAGAGCACCAATTGAAGTGCGTAAATCAAATGATTTATCTCTATGATTGAATGATTCCCTTGATTTTTTGAATATGATGAGAAAAAATTCATTGAATGTCTTTAAATACAAGGTCATAATAACATATCACATAAATTTGTGTTTAGTAACCTTGGAGAATAAAATTTCCTTAATGTTTAACCCGTGCTAATCTAATAAAATGCATATACATAAGCACAAATCGACCTAACTAAATAAACGAGAGTTGATTTGACTTAAGTATTGAGTTGGTAATTAGAATGTTGCAAATGTATATAGAAAAATAAATTCACTTAGCTTGATTACGAAAGATGGCTCTAAAACTAATATGGCTATGGATCTAATGTATCTCAAAATATGGGATAGCGGCTAGTAGGTTGATAGTTTACTTGATAATTATAATATTCTATTGTGATTATGGAGGAACAAATTCGATTGTTAGGGAAAAATCTATAATTCTAAACTTATCTTGAACCTATGAACTTGTTATGTGTAATCTACAAACTATTTTTCTTTACCTCACTTGATGTTTTTTGGTGTCTTCTATTTTTCTTGGTACCTAAAATGGCTAATAGTATTAATGATTAAAATAGGGGATAGCAGCTACTAGGTTGATCATTTACTTGATAATTAAAATATTCTATTGTGATTATGGAGGAAAAAATTGATTGTTAGGGACGAATCTATAATTCTAAACTTATCTTGAACTTGTGAACTTGTTATGTGTAATCTACAATTATATTGATAATTAAAATATTTTTCTTGTATCTCAAAATATGGGATAGCAACTAGTAGGTTGATAATTTACTTGATGATTAAAATATTCTATTGTGATTTATGGAGGAACAAATTTGATTGTTAGGGACAAATCTATAATTCTAAACTTATCTTGAACTTGTGAACTTGTGAACTTGTGAACTTGTTATGTGTAATCTACAAACTATTTTTCTTTACCTCACTTGATGTTTTTTGATGTCTTCTATTTTTCTTGGTACCTACAATGGCTAATAGTATTAATGATTAAAATATGGGATAACAACTAGTAGGTTGGTAATTTACTTGATAATTAGAGTATTCTATTGTGATTATGGAGGAACAAATTCGACTGTTAGGGACAAATCTATAATTCTAAACATATCTTGAGCTTGTGAACTTGTTATGTGTAATCTACAAACTATTTTTCTTTACCTCACTTGATGTTTTTTGGTGTCTTCTATTTTTCTTGGTACCTACAATGGCTAATAGTATTAATGATTAGCTTTCTTAGTTTATCATATAATTGAGCCATGAGAGCACTATGGCTTTTATTTAATCAACCCCTTGAAATCAGACAAAATGAAATCAATACTCTCTAGTCATGAAAATGCTTCTAGGATGATAATGCAAAGCCATGTTTTAGATTAGAGCACCAATTGAAGTGCGTGAATCAAATAATTTCTCTCTATGATTGAATGATCTCCTTGATTTTTAAAATATGATTAGAATAAATGCATTGAATGCCTTTAAACAAAAGGACATAACAACATATCATACAAAATTGTGTCTAGTTGACTTGGACAAGAAAGGTAAATGAGGGAAGTGGATCATATGTAAACTAAAATATTTAAATTAAGCAAAATAAGTCCACAAATAAAAACTAGTCCTATAACAAAAAAAAGAAGAGAGAGACAAGATGACAATGGAAAATGTATGTATAGAAATAAATGGGAGCATAGAAGCAATCAATAAATGGATAGTGTGAATGTATATGGGTGTATGAAAATGAGAAAGATAATAAATGGTAGTTGTATAGAAAGATGTATAAATGATAGGTAGATAACACAAAGTGAAGGACCTACTCTACACCAAATTATATCATTTGTGAATGTATAAGAGTGTATAAATATGGGAAAGTCAATAAATGTTAGTTTATAGAAAGATGTATAAATGGTAAGTAGATAACACAAAATAAGGGACAAGACTAACTCTACACAAAATTACATCATTTGTCAATATATTTATATTAAAACACTCCCCTCAAAATTACATCATTTGTCAATATATTTATATTAAAACACTCCCCTCAAAATGAAAAAGAATATAAATATACAAATTTCGCTATTACACTCTTCCAAATACTAAATACTAAAACTTTTTATTTAGATACATGCAACCTTTCTAGCGTTTCTTTGAGGAGTAGAGGTTATTCTCAACTATTATAATGGATGGATTTTAAATGCAGTTGAATGTTATTAATAAATTGACACTATTAAATTGTGGTATTTAATAACTGAAAAACTTAGATTCAATGGCAGATCAGCTCATAAAATTTTCATTTGACAAAACTTCGACTTGACACACGACAGTCAAATTCGAGCCGTGCTTCACATCATATTGGCTGGCATGATATAACAATTCAAACTTTGGTGCAGTTGGAATGATAGCTAAAGGTGACACCATATTAAGAACAAAACATCTTTACGGAATGAATATCCGAAGACTCTGGTTGTAGTTAAAATTTGCAATGATGTAATATCACCCAGATGGTATTAAGGCATCTTAGCTTGTCAATTATACGGTGACTGAAAAGACCTGACCCTAACTAGTCCTTCACAAGAGAAAATTAAAGAAAAAAAGAGTTTACCATGACAGACGAAGTGACTGGACAGCCTATCATACGGATAGACTTCTTTGCCTTGTTGTTTTTCCTTAAACAATCAGAAACCACGCTTTCTTTATCAGGGATTGTTACAAATAATTTTAAGGAGTAAATGAACGTACATGGGCTGCTTAATGCTAACGACTTACATTATGAGTGCGACTGAAGATAAGACGTATGAGAAATATCAGGAAAGGTAGATTGAATTTCATAATTATTACTTGTGTCTTGATTCTTGCGTAGAATTTGGAAGATTGCATGAGTAGTGTGCAGGAAAAGCAAAGGAAATCATGTTAATAATGATGGTGTGTACAGATCATAAGCCGTATCCAATATTACTGACTAATAGAGCTGAAGTACATACAATGCGACAAAACCCATTCTTCCTTGTTTTTGTATGGATTAAATAAAAGCTATCAGAAAAAGGGATTACACAGGAGTTTCAGCTGTCATAAGATAAATTAGGTATGGCAGAACTACAGAAACAGTCTAGATAAGTAGACACAAGCCTTGACCAAGTCAGGAGGTTGCTGAACAAAATAGTACAAGTCATACTTAAAATACAATTTTGAAATTATTAGCAACTGTATCTTGGTATGTTGGAGAAGTGTGGAAGGTCAATTAGGAAAAAAATTATCTTATTTTTGCATCTAACTATGAGGTAATTAGCAAGGCATTAAGCAAATAATGTACGTGCAATCAAGGTTTGGATTTTTTTGATTCTCTAATTTGTTGTTAATTATTTTTAAGGGATTGTGAATTCTTATGATCAAAACAATTAAGATACTGAGTCAAGAAACAAGAGCTATGATTCTCTCCTACACTTCAAGCTTGCCAAACTTAGGCGGGTCTACCTAATAATAACATTGGATATCTATAGAATAATGGGTTTATCACAATGAAAAAAGTGAATCAATGATTCCTACAAATATTGTGAATTCCTATGATCAAAACAATTAAGATACTGAGTCAAGAAACGAGAGTTATGACTCTCTCCTACACTTCAAGCTCTATCAAACTTAGGCGGGTCTACCTAATGATAACATTGGATATCTATAGAATAATGGGTTTATCACAATGGAAAAATCGAATCAATAATTTCTACAAATACAATAATGGTTTGAAAAAATCACAATATTAACTTTCTTGTACCTTTAATAGATAATTGTTTTGATATTGAGCCAAGAAATTAGAGTTATGACTCTCTCCTACACTTCAAGCTCTGCCAAACTTAGGCGGGTCTACCTAATAATAACATTGGATATCTATAGAATAATGGGTTTATCACAATAAAAAAATTGAATCAATAATTCCTACAAATACAATAATGGTTTGAAAATATCACAATATTAACTTTCTTGTGCCTTTAATGGATAGGCATGAATGTATCAAAAATACCTAAACTAATATAGAACATCGAGGGGTGATTCCTCATTTTGCATTTTTATGAACGAATAAGGGTATTGGAGAACATTTGTGCCTATTCCTTGGGATAATAGAGTCTAAAAACTATTCCAATGTGATAAATTATAAGTTAACATTCAATCTCTAGGGTATAATAATAATCTATAATTGCCTTACAATAATATAAACCCTTGTTATTGACTTATTGAATGAAATTGTACTTACTAATATTTCACGAATATCACACACCCGAATTGCTACTTGAAAATGTTAACCACCATCCTTGAAGATGAACTAATCAAACCCTCGAATCCTATAGAAAATTTCTACTATCCTTTAGAATTTACTTATTTCTAATAATATGTAGTATAATGTAGGAGACAATCAAATCAATCAACATATATTCATATCATTATCACATAGTAAAGTAGATATAACATATACACTAGAATGAAATTGTACTTACTAATATTTCACGAATATCACACACCCAAATTGCTACTTGAAAATGTTAACCACCATCCTTGAAGATGAACTAATCAAACCCTTGAATCCTATAGAAAATTTGCAAATAGAAAATTTCTACTATCCTTTAGAATTTACTTATTTCTAATAATATGTAGTATAATGCAGGAGACAATCAAATCAATCAACATATATTCATATCATTATCACATAGTAAAGTAGATATAACATATACACTAGAATAGAATCAAATAATTTATTATCTTTCTAGAAAAATTGCAAACTTCAACAAAGTTTTCTTTGTAATGCATATCTCTCCAAAATATCCCAACCCCATAATATGCCAAATGAACATATGTTTATAGAACCCTTTTCTAGTGACCAAATCCAAGTGGTAAAATGACATAAACAAATGTAATCAATGTAGTGCATTCCTCAAGCCAAGATCCATGAAATATGTTGCAAATGGTGTCCAAAACTAACTACCACATTAAAATTGACATGGTCATCATCTCCACAAGACACTTAGATGCATTAATGGTGTTGGGTCATCTGGGAGGGTAGGTAGCTTGGAGAATCACACCATTTCATTTGGTGTTGAACTTTAAAAATATATTTGAACCTGAGTTGCATTTTATTTCTTAAATCCATTGCACATTTTGCTTGCCTTTGAAACATTTATTTATTTCCACTGGTTCAAAATGAGTTTCAATTGTCATAAGATAAATTAGTCAAGATAAGTAGACACAAGCCTTGACCAAGTCAAGAGATACTTCATATATAATTTATAATTGCTAGTAATTGTATCTTGGTGTGTAATGGATATGTTATAGAAGTGTCAAAGGTCAATTAGCAAACTTTTTTCTTATTTTTGCATACATTTATGAGGTCAATCAATAGACCATTGAGCAAATGTTGTGTGTGCAACCAAGATTTGTATGAACAAGTGATAGCTTTTGGTTAATTGTGCATCCACTTGCGTTAACTTTATATATTATTTATTGTTTAAAATTTAGTCTCCTAAGTACAAAATCCTTAGAATGCACAAACAAATCAAATAAATAGTTAATATATAAAAAATACTCTCTTTATACATCTCTCACTATCATTCTCTGCCTCTTTCTCTCTCCCTCTAAATCCCTCCCTTCATCCTTCTATCCTTCTCTCTTCTCTCTCTTATATATAAAGATTAATTGATTTTATGTGCCAAGTTCCACCAATTAGATATACATTCATTATGTGAAGACCATTTGATCACACCTTACGTAGTACATCCTTCATGTCTTCTTACTTAAAAATTGGTGAGCAAAGTCCTTAGTGTATTCATACCTTACAAGCATATGAGTATATCCAAGTGGATCTGCATGGATCAATCAATATCTAGTGCATCAACAAGAATTTTGATATAGGTTGATACCTAGTATGGTGGTTATCCCTCTAATAAATCTTGGACCAATGGTAATAGTTTTAATGGAATATTGAATTATTTCAGATCAACATGTATGTCCCCATGTTGTTTTTTTAGAGTCACAGATGCACTATCTTTTAGTGTCTTTATTCATTTATCCTTCTCAAGATAGAAGACATATAAGGGATCAAAACACGAAAAAAAGGGATAATTAATGTGGAGTTGCACTTTTGTATTTGTTAAAGAAAATTTTACATAACCCCTTGGAAAGATGGGGTTGAGAATGACACTTTTGTGGAACAACCTCACTTTTCTCAATGGTTGGCTTAAGTGAGAGTCACTTTTAGATGAGGTTTATTGTTTATATAGATTAGTAATATCAATTACAACACCAATTAATCAAAATTGAGTATAATTGTTGGTTTTTCATCATGAATTCTTAGTAGTTGTGTGTTTCTTCTACTCAGAAATTTGTTACTATCATTCTTTTGTACCTAGTCTTGTGTTTACTTGTAGAAATTTTGAATTATCATTTATTTTATAAGTTTAAGAGGAGGGAATTTGTGCTTTCATATAAACCATTTACTCAATTCCATTATTATATGAAACAACAGAAATAGGGTGCTCCACCTTTTGGGAGATGAAGCACAATGAGGGGTTCCTATTTCACTCTTGTTTCACTCAAGGAAACCCTAGAGATCTCAATCCGATGAGAGTATGAGAGAGAGAGATCTACTAATGGTTGTCCTAGGGTATGATTAATGACTAAAGAAGGGTTCACCACCAAGCTAGGGCTTGGAAAGACAAATGACATGCAAGATCTAATGACAAAGCCTAATGATGTGAAAAACTTCAACAAATGACCTAAAAATGAATGCAAATCAGAACAATAAATTGGAAAAGTATAGAGGGGCACCTAGAAACCTATAGCAACTTGAATGAAGACATGAAATGCTGGAAATATTGAGTTTAGTGCACATTGGGACTCATATACCAAGTTGGGTGATTTAGTCCTAAATTAGGGTTTTTGGGCAAGAACAAAAATTTGGCAAAGACAAGTCTAAAACTCCTCAAATCTAGAAATTTGACTATACTAGGAATCATACGCTAGAAGTGGCATATCAATATTGATTGGCCTTTTCAAAAAGTCAAATTTTGAATCTGCTCTTCAATCTTAGCTCTATCTTCTCAACCTTATTTTCAAATATGAATTGTTGAATTATGCTCTGTAGATGTCTTTTATTGATCTTCTAAACAAGGTGACAACTTTGATGACTTTTCACACTTGACAACTTCTTTCCAATCTTTCTCTTCAATATGTCTTCAACCTAGATCTACAAATCACACACTAAAGAGAGGGGAAAATGTTTTTTTGTTAGTGGATAGGGGTTTGCCTTGGTCAAACCTTGTTTTGGTAATCAAATCTTGTAATGAAATCAAATGAAAAGGAGGAATGATGAATGATGAATGAACAATAAGTGATGTTGCAACTCACCAAACCCTAGGAATAAAATGTTGCAAACATGTATGAAGTGGCTCCAATGGATGTGGATCTTGAATCTATCTTGGATGTTGTAGATCTTGAATTGAATGCTTGTTTGAATCATAAAACCCTACATCACAAATGTTAGCTCAAAAACAAACATGATGCAAGGTGAATTTGACATTATGCTTGATACTTGAATAATGCTCCAAAACACTTGATAATTAGTTCTTGAAGTCTCTTGAATGCTCTTGCATGAATACTTGAAAGCTTAGATGAATTGTAAACTTGCTAGATCACTTGATTGCTTGTTAGGAAAAAATGAATGAAATAACCTTGTATTATACTTTTTAATGCCAAATTTCCCAAAATTACAGCACTACAAGTTGACAACAGATCTAGGAGAATAAAATCCCGCCAAGAATTTGAATTTAATTTAAGTTTGAGCCACACGAAACTCATATGTCAAAAGTGGTGTGAGTCCCATTAGGCTAGGCTTTGGGACACATTTTTCAGGAAATGCTTAGATTCATGTGAAATCCAGATCAGGGCCCTGAAACTTAGGTGGGACCCATATACCCAAGGTGGCGTATGAGTCCCAAATCACTAAATTTGGACCATACAATCCAAAAACACCTAAATTATGATTGGATATTGGTTTATGAAGGGATTATCCTTGGAAAGATGCATTAGTTAAGGCTTATAGGATGCAAAATAAGGCATAAAGAAGACCAATTAATTAATAAAAACCCTACACTAGTGTGAAAATGTTAGGATACACTTTACAACACCTTAAATAAGGTACAACTAAGCCCATTTAGCTTACAAGGGCCCAAGACCTAATGTGAATGTGTTAAACACATTACAACACTAAATCAAGGCAAAATTAAGCTCAATTTAACAAGGAGGGCCCAAACAAGCATAAAAATGTAGAGGGATACATTTTTCATTGCCACACTATATTACAAACACTAACGTTTACATTAAGCAATAAATAGAGATAGAGAGAGGAGGAGAGAAGCATATAGAGGGAGGGAGAGAAAGAGAGAAAAGTGACAAACAGATGAGGGGAATAGAAAATGAGAGAAAGAGAGATTGAGTGATAGAGGAAGAGAGAAAAATACAAAATGAGTAGACTTGGGAAGTGTTACACCCCATTATGCTATTACTTATTTACTTTTATCTAGCTATGTGAAAATGCTTTAAATGTGTGTGTTAATGCTTTATGTATTTCAAAAAAATAATAAATGAATGTTTGATTCAAAATAAAGTTATGTAATGATTTTATCTATAAAATATATGATGCAAAATGTTATAATTGATTCATCTAACTACATCTTTTGTGTACTAAGTTGGATGCAAGGACAAATTCAATCCTCTAGAAGAGAGGGGAAGTATCACTTAGGAGAAGAGAATTGGTTTGGTAACCCTGAATGAGTCTAACTGAGCTTTCACACACTCACTTCTAAGTATAGTCAAGTCAATAGCCTGGGAAATGGTAAGTTACCTAAGTCTTGTTTGTGTACATGAGTAAGGAGAGGTTATGGTTTTGTTTGTGAGAATTCTTGATTTAGTCTAAGTGATTTAGTTTTTTGTCAATTAAGGGGTCTTCTTAATATGTTTACATTTGATCAATGAGATATATACATAACATTCATATATACGTATACATGTACATGTCTATGATAAAATCATGCACATGAGTATACGTAGATAGACATGTCTACATATGCTTATGGACGAGTTACCCATATGCATGGGGACATCAAATGGATAAGGAGATGTATATATATGTGTGTGTGTGTGTGTGTGCATATATATACTTCATGTATATATGTCAACCGAAATTATAATTATAAAATATTTAAAAATAAAATAAAAATTTAAAATTGTATGAGTTAAAGAAATGTTAAATAAATATATGATATATGTGTACATATATATGTGTGTGTGTGTGTGTGTGTGTGTGTGTATTGACGTAACGAAAAACATCCATACAAGTGTATTAATATAAATATATAAGTATATATATGTATATATGTATATATATTTATATACTTGTGCATTATTATTTTATGTAATAAATGAATATAAGTATTATTTCATATATGTTATATGTAAAGCATAGAAATTAAAAGTGATAGTGCATAAAACTATAGGCAATGTTTAATGTTTAAACATGTTGTGCAAATAGATATTGCAGTGCTATATTGTGCACAAAAATATTAAGCCAAGTAATACGTGGTAATAAATATGGAAAAAGCCAATACTATGAAGCGATGCTAATCTGAAGCACATAAATAGCTTTGACTTAGTCTTGAAGCTAAAAAGAAGACCAAAGGAATAGGAAACATGGTGTTTTGGTGGTGCCAAAATGATAATTGCATGAACCGAATAGAAGTATAAATTGTAATACAAATTACAAATTGTGAAGCAATGAGAAATATAGGAATTGGTCAAATAGGGAGCTAGCCAAATGAGTCGACCTGTAGGAGACTGTAGTTAGGGAAAATCAGATATAAAACTAAAACAACAAGATATCAAACCCTAACTAGCACAATAGAGTACAAGCAAGCATGAAAATCAAAATAACAAGCAAATACAAACCGATCTCCAAGATAAATTTGATTTATCTTCATTGCTCTTCTCCACCTACATGAGAATGCAATATTTTGAAGGTTTGATTATTTTGATATGTTGATTGTTCATTTTCGTAGCATAACGATAAGATGGAGATGATAGAAGAAAAATAGATAGATAGATAAGAAGATTGAATTTTTTTTTGGCAGAGTAAGGATGCTAAAAGAAGATTCTCCCAAATGGCCTATGAAAGGATTGATTTATAGGAGAAGGTTGATTTGATTCGATGGCCAAGCTTAAAAGTCAAATTTGTGATATGTATGGCTAGGATAAAAGTTTATTTTAGTGCCTATGATGCACATTAAGTGGGTTATGACATGAGGCTAAAATTAGGATGTGAGGGAATAGTGGGATTCTATTATTTATTTTGGAGGAAAAGATGCCTATGACGCACAATGAATGGAGCAAAAAATAGGATGTGAATGGGAATCTCATAATTTAAATAATAAAATTATTTAAATTATTTGTGCATGTAAAGAGTTGTAGTCATGTGACACATGTTGCAATGTGACAATAAGTGAGGGATTAATTCAAATATTTAATTTGAATTATTTTGAGACATGTGAAGGAGGGATTAATTAAATAAATGAGATTTATTTAATTAATTGGGAAGGTGATTAAGTTGAATAAATGGGATAAGTGGGATAATGTAATGACCTAGGGTAAAATATTACAAAATGTCTTACAAGGTCATGTATCAACTAGGTAATATTATGACATGGAAAATTTTGGGTTTCTACAGAGACCATCACCTTGCATTTCTACTTATCATTCTTGTTGTCCAATTGAATGGGGCGACTCATTCTCTTTGGCTAAGTATGTGTTTTTTGTACATCAATTCAAGTTGTCACCTTTATTGTTCTTGTTGAGTCAAACTTTCTGAGTTGATTTTGTTACCCTATTTCTAGCCTTTAGTTGTTGATCCTTCTATATAAATAGAGGTTCCTTTCACTTCAATTGAGATGCATTCTTGTCTTCTAAATTTTTTATTTTCTGAGTGTTACTCTACTGCAATATTGAGTGGAGAATTGAGAGGTTTTTAGTGTGAGATTAGTGAGGTTTTTAAAGAGATTTATTTATTGGGAATTGGTCAAGGGAAGGATTTGCAAATAGTTTGGTGGAGGTTGTGCTAGGAAACCTGTTATATCAATTAGAGTTACTTGATTATAGGCATGCTAGTTCTCTACTTTACTTTTTTGTTTTAAGTTGAAATGATTGCTTGTTTTTATGAGTGTTGCTTGAATTGTTTGAAAAGAGGAAAGAGATGTCTTTATGTTTGTCTAACCCATATAAGGGGATTATCTTAGCATATTACGTATTTGGGAATGAATTCTTATGTGTTATACTATAGACTATGTTAAATCATGCCTAAATAGTTATAATTTGATTTATAAGGAGGTTTGTGAAAGTTTGTTTATGTTTAAATTTGGTTACCATAGTGTAATGCTTTAGTAAGAGGAAATAGGTTATTTCTGGGGTTAGGATAATCCAGTGAAGGGGATAGCCTATGCATAGAATATGTGTGGTCATTACAAATCGAGCTAGGAAGGTATGTGAATAGGATGAATCTAACTCAAAGTAACCGAGTGTTGAATTCTTTGGCCAAAGTAGTGTAAGTTACCACTGTTTACATTGCCAATTCACTATGATCCAATTATTCATTCTAGTCTTGGATTGTCATACACGTAGGTTGTAGCCACTATATGGTAAATTTCTAGTTTGTAGGACACAACACCAAGCTTAGGGGAGGCTAGTATTATGGGGTTACCAAACCAATCTCTTCATCGAAGGGTAGGGCCATCTTACCTAATAGGTAGATGTGTGGGGGACCACAGTAAGTCTGTGTTTGGCAGAAAATTGCTTGAGTGATGCTTCTCCTCATTATTTGGCAGCCAATATTTGAAGGGGGATTACCTAGACCATATGTATTTCTAGTGTTGGAAGCTCAGAAGAGTTGTGTATGTACTTGTACCCATTTATATGGAAGAATGTAAACATGAATGTTAAAATTGAGTTTATTCAATATGAAATTTATATTATGGAAAGATTTGTGAAATTAAAATGAAATGCAATGGAAGTTTGGAATATTTTTTATTTCATATGTGCATGTAATTTATATTTTTAAAAAGGAAATAATATTTCTATGTTATGGCTTCATGGTTTAATCACTTATGGGTTAAAACTTAGAATAAAAATTGAGTAGAACATTAGGCATGTTACAGGAAGAGAGATAGATATAGAGAGAGAAAAAGAGGGAGATAAAGACGTGGAAAGATAAAGAAGAGAGAGAGATAAAGGAACATAAAAAGAGAGATAAGAAAGAGAGAATGGGGAAGAGAGAGAAATAAATAAATAGAGAAATTGAGAGATAGAGGGACACAAAGTGATATAGAGAGAGATGTAGAGAGGGAGAGAGGAAAATTTGATAGAGATACTTGAATAGAGAGAGAGGAAGATAGAGATAAGAGATATAGTGCAAGGAAAGAGGCATACAGAAAAGAGAGGAAGAAAAAGGGAGAGAGAGAAGAGTGAGAGAGAGGAGAAAGAGAGGAGAAGGTAATAAGGGAAAGAGAGAGAGAGAGAGGGAGGGAGGGATGATGAGAGAGAGTAACCTTCAATCAATTATTTCATTCCTACAATCCAAAGATGGCATGTGTCCATGGGAAGCTATCATTTTATTAAGGCCTAATAATTCACCTTCAAGACCTCTTCGGTAAAGACATAGAAAAAAAAAAAAATACTAGAATTATAATAGCAGATAAAATAGATTTTTGAAATAACTGATCTTAATTCCAAATGAGAAAATATAACATCATGAAGTCATATTTCATAGAGGATAAAACCCCAAATATTGCTTCAGCCGACAAATTAATTCAATATAGATATATCACATTTACAATTCAAATTTCATAGAAAAAGAATAATTTGAAATTTAAATTTTAGTTCAATTTAATATTCCCCATTCCTTCCATTACATCATAGTGCAATTCAAAAAAAAAAAATTGGACCTCACAAAAGTCTCTCAACATGAATTTATAAAACCCCAATCTTGAATCTTGGTTGTTAACATAAGTGCCATCATATGAAGTGACGGTTTCATAAACTAACCTTCTAATTGAGAGAAATTGATCCCCAAAGAACATTTATGACTATTTTTAAATTGGTCATAATTACATTGTTTTTCTCAAGTTGATTTTGATAGGTGAACAAAGCATTCTTTCTACTATGCTAGCCCCATGGATTGAGGTACGTGTGGGCAGCATGCAATCTCTAGAATTTGTATTTAATATATATCTCTTCCTATGATTATGCTCATGTGAACTATCTTAGCAAAGGATGCAACTTGAAACTACAAATTTTTGAACTAAGAATTTGATGCAACTAAGTCACATCAACATCCATCTTCATTAAACTCTAAGGCAATATTACTATCCTTGCAAACGTTAGTCATTGCCAAGAAAATATTTGGTATCAATCACCAACCATGTCATTCTGTCTCTATAAATCCAAGGAGAATTACCTCCATTTTCATAATTTTAACTTCATTGCTCAAAAATGCCGAACACTGCGAGTGATGCCTCCTCAAAGAGCGATTTTCTCACAATTGAGGATGTGGAATGCAATCAATTCTGAAGGATTGTAGTGGACCAACTGAAAGATGTCTTTCTAATTCATAGCGGTGTTAAACAATGCATTGTTAGGAAGATTATCAGAGAATTGTTTTTGAACCAGGTCCATGTGCACAATTCTAAGCTTTTGGAGCATTTTGTGTACAATGTAATTTGCACCTCTGGCAAGCGAGATTGGGGAATAAGGGCTACAAAGTGCTTGGTTAGACCAAAGTACCTGATGAGGGTGAGAGTGACCATATGAAGTCTGAGTGCATTTCCAAGGACCAATTTAGTGGGTGATACCATTTGTATTGCAATGAAACTTCAACACGAGATCACTAAAGAAGTTGTAGCTCTCCTCCATGTTGGACTTGAGCAAAATGATATGGGACTGTTTTCTCATTTTGTGGAATCTAATGAAAACTTATTCTCACTAGCCTAGATTGAGTTGCTATAGGAATTAGTGGAGGGGATTTGCATCCTCTTTTTCACCCTTTGTGTTTAAAAGAATGTACTAGAATTTCCCCTTTTTGAGTGTAAACATGATAAATGTAAAGCCATATATATATATCTGAATATATAAAGAATTTTGTACTTTGATAATTTGTGTATATCTCTTCTGTGAACGTATTCTTTCTTTTCTTGCAATTATGATAAGCTCTGGTTTATGTTACTGTACCCCACTCAGTAAATTTGTATCTTTATATGGCTTCCTTTTTAGCATGAATGTTCATACCGTAGCATAGTTGAAAAATTACCGCCCTCGAGATGATATTGAGCTCCAAAAAAGTTTCAAGTACACTGTTGAAGTCTAATAAAGTTGTGACAACATCTAATTTTACGACTTTATGGTCTTTCTTTTTGAATTTTTTCCCAACTTAGCTTCACTTTAAAGATTACTCATACAAACACTTCTATTATCGGTTAATGAGAATGTTTTTGAAACCTTGTCAGAAATTGACAAAGGTTTCAAAACCTTTTGTAAGTTACGATATAAGACAAACTTTTCTTTAGATTTTTCACCCTTCTTTACATAGACGTGCCTTGACTAGTTATCGAAACCCCATCAGGCCTTAAAAATATTCTCATAACTTGATTAGAAAAGTGACCTCTAAGGACTTCCACAAATATATCAAGTCAAAGAGCAGTTATGATAACCTCGTCGAAAGCCAATAAGGTTCTCGAAATTTGAAAGGAATGATAAGATTATACTTAGAAATTTTCAAGATAAGTGTGTATAAATTTGAGCATGTGACCAAAACTGAGGTAATAGTTTATCTATAAATTTTATCTTTTTTCATATACCTTCTACTTTTTGTAATATTTTATCTTCATTCTTTCTTATCTCTATACCAACTGTAGCCATCTTTACAATATCTTTCAAATTTATCTTTCCTCAACCTTAATTATGTTGGAAAGAGACACTGCGAATATCATTTGGTGTTGTCATTGATGGCAACCCTAGTTTGTGATTGGATTCACGCATCATCATCTGATCATACCGGTAGTCAGATTGCAAACAATTAAGGAAGAACACAACATCTGACAGTTTTGTGTTCATCGATTCTCATGAAGATTTTATGTTAATATTTTGTGCTGCGTATCTCAAGGAAGGTTGATCGATGTATTCTTTGTGTTATCCGTGAATCTCAGTGCCTCGTATTGATCCGTGTGCGAGTTGGAAGATCTAGTTGGTTAATTTCTTGTTTACCAGTGCATGGAGACTGACTCGATTATCATAACATATTGCATATATTCAAAGAATAATTATTCAAGTTTTTTTGTGTTCGAGCATTTTTGTTCAGGTCCTAACTAAGTTGTGGCCAACTGTTGTGGATGCACATTAAGGATTACTCATGTTTTGGGTCGATAGTTGTAAATATTTTTGTGTTCTATTAATTCTGACATATTGCGATTAAATTCTTGGTTGTGGATATATATAAGAGATCGATCATATCATTTTGATAGATGTAGAAGGTGTGTCGATGTGAATTATGAATATTAGAAGTGCAAAAGAGTGATTATGGACAGTTTCACTTGTGCATTAAGGATTTTGTGATGCGAGTTTCAGCAAAGCAGAGAAAAAGTGCAGAATCGGTCAGAAGGACAGAAGATCGATTGTTGAGCCTAACCAGAACTGTAATCAAGCATATGTAGATGCTAATATCTCAATGCAATCTCTCAGATGGATTTAATCTAATTATCTTTGTAAGACAGTGAGTCTTCTTTGAGAAGTGAGCTCTAGGAAGTGTGCATGAATGCAAGTGCATTCCCCATATTGTAAACTTTATTTTGAGTATACTCAAATCATATTGTGGATTGGTCATCCACCGTGGTTTTTCCCCTAACAGGGTTTCCACATAAAAATCCTTTTGTTATAGCGTTGTGATTGTTTGCTTCTTGTTCATGCATTTTGGTTGAATGTTTCAAGTGCTTTGAAGATAAAGATTAATAAAGTTAATTTTTGCACAACACTGATTCATCCCCCCTCTCAGTGTAGCTTGTTTCCAACAATTGGTATCAGGGCTAGTTCCTCAGAAGAAGTCTAATAACTTAGGGAGATCTTGGAAAGTGCTTCAATGGATTCAAGCAGTCTTCAACAACAAATTTTGGTGGCCTTAGATGATCTTGACCAGTCAAAATCTGAGAACCGAGAATTGCAGGAAAGTCTTGAGAATGCTGAAAAAATCAGTCAATCCTTGAAGAAAAAACAAAAGAATGTGAAAAGCTTACCATAGACAATACTATCCTAAAGCATGATATGGAATCTATCATGATGAGGATGACCAAGGAGATTGAAGACAAAAAGAAGAATGAAGAGAACCTAGCATAGTCTCTTCAAGAAAAATTTGAAGTATGCAGCCATTTGGACAATGAATTGAAACAATCTAAAAACAATGAGGAAGTACTGGAAAAATAGATTGATGATCTCTAAAATGAACTTGCTACTGCAAATGAGTATAAGGAGAAGTTCAAAGTTAGCTCAGCCAAGCTTGATGAACTGAGTAAAGGTCAGAGGATTGATGGTGACAAGAGAGGTCCTGGATATGAGGAAGGAGAAAGTTCAAAATATTGGACAAAGGAATTATGGACAAAGGAGATTCAGGCAAGGAAATCAAATGAATAATGTTGAAAGGCATCTAGTAAGGAAACCTAATGCTCAAAGATTCAATGGATTCTATTTTAGTTGCAATAAATTTGGACACATGGCTACCCAATGTAGAAGCAAGATGAATCCAAGTGGTCCATCATTCCCAAGTCAGTTCTTTAATTGCAATAAGTTTGGTCACAAGTCAAATGAATGCAAAAATGTGGTGAACAACTTTCATAAAGATGTTAGATGTTATACATGCAATAGACTTGGCCATATTTCCAACCAGTGCAGATCAAGAGAAAATAAGTTGAACAACTGGTCTGGATAGAAAAATGTTGTGTTCTATAACTGCAAAAAATTTAGTCACATTGCTAGATTCTGTTGGAACATAAAAGGTCTGGTAAATCAAAGGAGAAACATGCAAAAGGATGTTAAGGGAAAAGGAAAATTCACTATAGATGTGATCAGGAAGAAAATGCAGAAGAAATGGGTGATGAAAGGTCCCTATGTTAAAGGAAATGTGCCAGCACTAGAATCCGCTTCTGGTAATTCCTTCGGGAATTAGTTTTGGGCCTTTGGCCTAGGGGGAGTTGTCAAGAAAATATCTTAACCCTCTACCGGTAACTAACACCGAGATGTGGATAAGTTTAGTAAGTGCATTAATGCTCTACATATGCTATTTAATCTATTAGAGAGAGTATTATGCAGTATTGGAGGTTCGCAAAATAATTATCTTTCATAGTGCATGGAAATAGGGAAACCAGATGTTAGGGTAAAAGCATTTATTGCGTCAAAAAGGGTTAAGTGTGCAAGTGATAAAAAGTCATTTTTATCTTTCATTTGTCACTTTGCATTTTGAAGAAAAGAAGTTTGGAGAGATTTGAGGTGAACCTTGGCAAATTGAGGTGAACATCAAGTGAGAAGAAGCTTTCAACAATCAAACTCCGATCCAATGAAAAGGTATTTATCGAAAAAAACCTTGTGAATTTGTGAATTGGTGAAAATGGCTACTCCATTGGTAGTAGAAGTTAAGGACTGACCCTGTCCCAAATTCAAATGGCATCCCTTCAAGTTTGTTGAGACTGAGCCCTTAGGCACTTTTTCATCTGTTTCATATGATGTCTTACACACTAAAGATATTAGGGAATATATTCACACAAACATTGAAGAGCTAGGAAGCTCACAACTACTGAATTTGTATAGCAATCATATAATTGGAGAGAAATTTTGTGTCAAACCATAATTTAAAACCCTAGAAGAGAAGAAATTTACATAGATTGTAAAATTCCCCGTGTTTGATGAGAGCGAATGGGTCTGATACATCTTGAGTCGATTTCATGATGAATTCATGTGGTTGAGTATACCCTTCAAGATTACGAAGTAGGCTATAAGTGTCGCTACTGGTTTAAATTCTTTTAGTGGATTACCAATTCTGAAGTATGTAAAGAATCAAATGATGATTGATGCAACAGATTCAAAGTATGATCGAAGAGCCATGACAATTGAAGATATCATTGAAATGGATGTGAAATTTGCATCGATGATCATTGGCTACAAGATATATCACTCAAGTCGGGACAATTTTGTGTCTGTTACAACCATTTATGCAACCTATCAAATGGTAAAGGAGAATGCAGACTATGATCTTTGTGAATTGCTCAAGAGTCAGCTGATGGAAAATCTTGGTAAGATAAAAAAGGACAAGACAAATTATTTTAAGTATGGTAACTTGTTGTTATGTTTGTTCTTCTATTTCATGAGTGAAGTTTCGGGTGTTGGGAAAGTAAATTGGAAAAGAGGTCAGCTTGTAGCTATTCAGATTAGGGAGATGTTGTATGGAATTGGAAATATTCAAACTAGAAGAACTACAATCTGGGGATACTTCAAGAATTTTTAGAATATGATGCATGCTAGAGAAATAATTCCTACCTCTATTGTGGAAAAATAGAAGGATACTATCTGCTTTATGGTAGACATTGATCAATGCATGTTGGAAGCCGTTGATCCCGGAATAGTCTGGATCATGCCCATGGGTTATGAAGTTGAAAACATTCTGGAAACGTATGCACAACATTTATTGAATAAGCCTCTGGATTCAGTAGAAGAGAGGTTTGGAACTTATGCAAAAAATAATATACAAGTACACAATGAACTCAGAAAACCTGTGATAGTCAAAAGAGTTAGAAAATAAGTGGAAATCCTAGCAGAAAGTATGGGCATACCTGCAGAAAAATTAAAAGAAGCTAGAAGGAAAAGAGAAGAAGTTGAAGTAGAAAAAGAGCCAGCAAAAACTGAATCTGCTAGTCCAGCAACACTATCTTCCCAAACTAGGTCAACAAGGAGCTTCGCATCCCTATCCACCCCTACAACAAAGCCAATTCCTATGAAAACTCAAGTGAAGACTTCCAATAAGGAAGCAAAAAGAAAGAAGGATAAAAGAAAAAGAGTCTATGTGGTAGTCTCTGAAGATGAAGAAACAAAATCTAATGAAGGAATTAGAGAAATCAAGCATCAAGGCACTAAGGCAGCAATAGTTACTAAAAGAAATCCCTCCGGTGAAGAAGAAGACAAAGCAAAGAAGAAGGAAAAAATTGACAAACCAGGTATGTCAGTAGAAGAAGTTGAAAAAGCTTTGGTTAAGGATGGCAATCTTAAGCCACTTTGTAAATGGTATGAAACCTTTGACAAATTTGGCCCAAGAACTCTTGAGGAGGAAACTATAAAGCATTTGAATATTTTCAATAAATTCCTTATTGAAATAATGCCTAATTCACCTAAAAGCTTGTATGAGATTTTGGAAATGAGAAGAGTAAATGCTAGATCAGAAGAAGAGAAAATGAGAGAAATAATTCTTGCTGAGTTATGTGCAGTGATATCCATGGAAGAAATGAAGGAAATCTTGAATAAAACAAAAAGGGAATTCAAGAGCAAGACAAGAGTGAATAAGCTCATGATTGGTTAGACTAAGGAAGTTGAAGAAGAAACTGAACAAATATTGAGAAAAGTTTTGTTAAATTATAGAATTGATGTTGTCGCTGAAGAAGTGAATGTTGAAGGTATTGCATCTGATCTGATGAATGAAGAGGTAAATGATTATGTGGTTGAGGATACTTAGATTCATCCTATTTTGGATAATACAAAAATACGTATGGAGATTGATGCTCTTGAAATTATATCAATTGAGAAAGATGAGATCCCTGAAGATAAGGAAGAACCTGCAGTCGAGGAATCAGTAGTTGAAGAGAAGAAAGTTGACGTGAAATAAATTCTAGTAGAAGCAAGAGACACTACAGAGGTAGTGAATAAATTTATGGTAGAGAAAAAAGAAGAATTTGACCCTAAATTGGTTGAAGGTCCCATCGACCTATCCACTTTGTCTCTAATTCATAAAATGAAGGTTGCATCATTCACCCAAGAAAAAGCTAGAGAAGAACTGTTGAAATCCCACATTGAGGACAATGAACTCTTAAATCTTGCATCTAGAGTTTTGGAGAAGATAATGCCTACTCATGTCAAATATCCTTCTGGTTCCTCCTCTAGTGAACTGAAGAAGCTCATAAACTCTGTAATTACTCATTTCAAGTCACTTGAGAAGTCAGCCATGGTTAAAGTTTAGAAGGAATTTGATGCCAAAAGGTTCATCAGTTTGAAAGCAATGATAGCTAAAGATAAAACTTTGTTAGCCACCTGTGTGAAGAATAGTCAGAGTGCTCTATCTGAAGGTGGAAAGATCTATAAGTCATGTTTTTCATTGTCTAAATTCACTGAGGTCAATGAAAAGAAGGTTAAGGATCTTGAAAAATAGTTAGCTGTTATTTCTGAAGCTTTTGATCCTTTAGCTGGTGGTGTTGAAAATCAAGAAGGTCAGGTGATATCTCTTCTTAACAAGATAAGGAACTTGAAACATGAAAATGACAAAATTGTGGAGAGAGCATGTGGACTTAGAAGCCTAATTGGTCCAAAGATTGAAATTATGTCGAGTGCATTAAAAGAAGCTGAAGATGCTATGGAAGTTAGTGATCCAGTGAACCTTGAGTCTGCAGAGACACAATCTTACTTAGTCTGTGGTCACATAACAATTTTGGAGAGTCTCAAAAGGGTTTGGGATACAAATTTGAGCATGTTGAGGAAAGAATTTGCAAATGTTTTCAAGTTTGTGTAAGTTGTGCTTGTACAGTTTGAAGATTTTGTTTGATTTTTGATATGCGGATTCTTGCCTTTTCCATTGATGTCAAAGGGGGAGAGTAGTAGAGTGAAAAATGTATAATCATCTCAGGGGGAGAGTTTTGTTTTTGAGATTTTGAAGAATGGTAGTGTAATTGATGTTGGTACTGATCTGACACTTAGTCATTTTTCACTAAGTGTTGCCATCAATGCCAAAGGGGGAGATTTTTGGCAAGGGACACTATGAATATCAATTGGTGTTGTCATTGATGGAAACCCTAGTCCATGATTTGATCCATGCATCATCATCTGATCATACCGACAGTTAGATTGCAAACAGTTAAGGAAGAACAAAACATTCGACAATTTTGTGTTCATCGATTCTCATGAAGATTTTTTGTTAATATTTTGTGTTGCGTATCTTAGGGAAGGTTGATCGATGTATTCTTTATGTTATCTATGAATCTCAGTGCCTTGTATTGATCCGTGTGCGAGTTGGAAGATCCAGTTGGTTAATTTCTTGTTTATCAGTGCATGGAGACCGACTCGATTATCATAACATATTGCGGATATTCAAAGAATAATTATTCAAGTGTTTTTGTGTTTGATCACTTTTGTTTGGGTCCTAACTAAGTTGTGGCCGATTATTGTGGATGCGCATTAAGGATTACTCATGTTTTGGGACAATAGTTGTAAATATTTTTGTGTTTTATTGATGTCGACATATTGCGATTAAATTCTTGGTCGCGGATATATATAAGAGATCGATCATATCATTTTGATAGATGTAGAAGGTGTGTCGATGCGAATTGTGAATATCAGAAGTGCAGAAGAGTGATTATGCACAGTTTCACTTGTGCATTAAGGATTTTGTGATGCAATTTTGAGCAGAGCAGAGCAGAAGTGCAGAATCAGTTAGAAGGACAGAAGATCGATTGTTGAGCCTAACCAGAACTGTAATAAAGAATATGTAGATGCTAATATCTCAGTTCAATCTCTCAGATGGATTTGATCTGATTATCTTTGTAAGACACTGAGTATTCTTTGAGCAGTAAGCTCTAGGCAGGGTGTCTGAATGCAAGTGCATTCCCCATATTGTAAACTTCATTTTGATTATACTCAAATCATATTGTGGATTGGCCATCCACCGTGGTTTTTCCCCTAATAGGGTTTCCACGTAAAAATCCTTGTGTTATGGTGTTGTGATTATTTGCTTCTTGTTCATGCATTTTGGTTGAATGTTTCAAGTGCTTTGAAGATAAAGATTAATAAAGTTAATTTTTGCACAACACTTATTCACCCCCCCACCCTCCCCCCCCTCTTAGTGTAGCTTTTTTCCAAAAAATTATTCTTAGTAGCCTCTTTTTTATGCATTTTCTTCTTATTTATCTATGACAGGTTTTCCTCCCTTGTAGTACTTTCAGGCACTCTTTTTTGTATCTTCCTAATTCTTAGTATCCTCCTCTTTACAAGGTTCTCTCTTTATTTTTAGTATTTTTTTCTCCTCTATAGTGCTCTTTGGCACTCTTCTATTTATCCTCCACATACTCAATACTTTCCTCATTCTTCTCTCTAACTCATCCAATTCACAAGATTCTACCACATCTTCTTGCCAATCGAGGATTCACCGCTTTCTATGGTTATTTTTCCTTTTGATGTATGTTCATCATCTAATTCATTTCTTACAATTTTACCAATCATATAATCATCTATAGATCTCTCTTGAATTATTCCACATCCTCATCTTCAATATGTACTTATTCTTCTAGGTATATATTATTGATTAAGAATATCAATGCTTTCAAAGTAGGTATGTTGTCTTTATGAGTCTTCCACCAACATGTAATACTTAGAACTAAGGATTTATCAAGAGCTTTCATTCTAATTTATTTATTTGTGAATGCATGCTCTATTTCTTGAGGATATAAATTCTTAACTCTAGAATAGTGGAGTAACTTAAGAAGTGATATTTATCTTTAGATGTACTTTAATCACTTATCCTATGATGGGTTTGTTTTATTTTTGGTATCTAATTGTGTTTTTATAGGATTTTTTCTAGTTTTTTTGTGCCCATGCTTCTACTACTTCATATGTATTTGTTGAGGAGTTATCAGTATCCAAGAATATATCTCTTTCATAATTAGGTTCCCCATCCCATTACTTCATTGGTATAGTTTCGATTGTGTATAATTCTTTACTTTCGACATCTTCATTATTTGAGTGAATTTCTTCTATAGTGACACCTTTCATTGCTTCATTAAATAACATATGTATTGCTCTTCCATTACCCTATAGTACCAGTTCCTCTTTAACTACTTTTAAAATTCCATTAATATCTAATATAATGTTAAATATTTCTTTTTATCCTTCATACATTTCAATGACAATCAACTTTGGTCTTTGTACCCATGAAATATATTTGGATATTTCACCATATACTAATCAGACATATTGGTCTTCCATTTGCTAGATATATATTGTATGGTGCTTGATGGAGTTGTGGTTTGCTAAATCCCTCCCAAATTTCTTCAGGCATGTTATTTATATCCACTCCTAAGTACATTAAAACTTTATTAACTATTCTACTATTTACTTTGACATCTAATAGTATTGGCCGGTACTTCCATCTCTTTTGGGTTTTAACATATATGATTTGTGGCTTTTGTTGTTCTCTTTATTTCTTATTCCAATTTTGTGAAAAATGCTTGATATTTTAAAATAAATTATCTTCTTCCATTAGACTAACCATCTCCTTTTGGTTTTGTGCCACTTTTTAAAAAGTATTATATTTTTTCTTCTTGTTACTAGAGATTTTATATTATATTTTTAGATTTTCTAACTACTAATTCATTATATTTTTATTTGTCTATATATTTCCTTCCTCATTCACATCATCATATTCTTCATTTATTTATTTATTTATTTATGTTTGTATCAATCCCTCTTAGGGTCATAATTGTTGCTATGTTCTCTCTTTTTTTCTAAATTTTTCGATAGCCTCTTTTTTTGTTGTCTTTTCTTTGTTGGTATTCTCTTTCTAATATTTATTATTTTCATATAGAAGGTTTTCCAAATTCTTTTCTAGATTCTATGCCTTTTTTCTAACATCCACCAATATCTTTTCCTTGCTCTTTTTGGAATTTTCCTAAATACTTAAGCACCATATGGTGCATTAAGACCTAATAGTTCTTCACTTCTGGTCCCTTATGCTACTCCATTCTTATAAAACTATGTCCAACTTTAAGAAAACTGATTTTATTGTTTGAATCATCACTACAAAATGTAAAAGCCTTTTTTTTGTTTTTTCATTTTTCATTCATTAACATAATGACTTGTTTGTTGGAAAATGGTCAATGCTCCCCTTGGGATTTGTGACATGGCTTAACCGCCTCCCATGGATTCGTTAACTCTAGCAGTTGTATCGAGCATTAACAGGTCGATCTTTTGGTGCAATGACAACTATAGGGCCAACAAGTGGTATCGGAGCCAAAGGTGTCGGGTTTGAATCCCCTTGGGTAACGTTGAGGGGGATATTGTTGGAAAATGGTCAACGCTTCCCTCAAGATTTGTGACATGGCTTAACCGCCTCTCGTGGCTCCATTAACTCTGGCAGTTGTATTGGGCATTAATAGGTCGATCTTTTGGTGCAACGACAACTGTATGGCCAACATTGTCTTATAGCAATAATAGTGGATAATTTTCCAATGTATTCCTCTACCTCAACCACCCATATTAATATTTTATGGTATTTTCCTCCATTATATCCATAGTTAAAATCATTTTTATATATAGTATAAGGGTCTTCATTTTATATTTGGGGCACAAAATGGTTTAAATTATCGATTTTTTTATTTTTCTTGTATATTGGTTCGTAGTATTCATGTGTTGGATAACCATTTAGAGAAATTAAACCTAATCATTATGCCATAGCCATGCCTCTCCATATAGGAATTTCCTTTGTTCATCTCTTTGATGAATGGTTCCTCATCTTTGTTAAATAGTATAGGGTGATTTTTAGTTAGTTGTCTATCCCATATTTTACGTATACCATAGTACTAACTTACTATTCTTTCAAGGGATTTCTAAAATTCTACCCTTATTTTGGTGGCTTTCTTTGTACCTTCAACCATTAGGAATTCATTTTTTAGGTGTCCTTCTCTACTTCAATAGGTACACTAGATTTTATTCCTTCTTCATGGGGGTGATGTCTCTTTTCTTCCTCCTTTTACTATAATCTATTGTTGCATTTTTAATTCTCCTAATTCTAACTTTGATTTCTGCACTTCTTCACTTTCACCAAATTATTTTATCTAAGGAACTGAGCTTCTATTTTGGTCACTAGCTCAACTTCTTCATTGTATGTAGTGAATAATTTTCTATCTACCACAACTTTGATTTGTAGTTTCAAACTAGATGTAAACTATTTTATTCACTATTTATTAGATAGTGGTTATTTTAATTTATGAACTATACTTTTAAATCTTTCATAATATTGTTTCACTAACTCTTCTCTTGTTCCATCTCCCTCATTTTATTGATGTCTTTGGTATGGGCATCAAGAGAATACAAATTTGTTAAAAAATGATTCTCTTATCTCATCCAATTTCTTATTATGTTTTAAGAATATCTTAATGTATGCCTTTAGTGCTTCATTTATTAGTGTCTTCTCAAATTCATATAGTATAATTAATCATCATCAATATCCTCTTTTCTCCAATGGGATTCCAAAATGGATAGATGCTTAGTTGCATCTTTAGTATCTTTTTTGAACACAAGAATCTTTGTCCCATTTGTGAACATCCTTGAAGATGTTTCTATTTTTTCATTTTGTTGATTGGGGTTTGCCTTTCCTTTTTATGTGTATTCTATCCTTGGTTCTTTTATTTTGTTTTCCTTAGATGCTATCCATATATTTTTACTTAATTTCTTACTGATCATTCTCTTCTACCTTTATCTCGAAGAAATTAAATTTTAAAGTATTTTTTCCTAGCATATCCTCAAAAAAATTTACACTCTCTTATTTCTCTCACTCTTTTTATCCTCGACAAGGATTCAATACTTATCTCTTCTTTGTGAAATATACTTTTCTTAGTTTACACGGGGGTTCCTATTTATTCAATGGGTTTACCTCTTCAAGGTGTCTTTTCATCTTTGCATATGCAACTTTTAATAATTTATCATTTGTTAATAAAAAATTACACCTTTGTGTGGGATTATTCTTTGCTTCTTCTAATGCTTAAAATATATCCACAGTTATCTCCTTTCATGTTTCCCTTATTATCTTTTTCCACATCACTTTATTTATCTTATGATTTTATCATCATTATTTTAGTGAATGTACATTTGCACTTACAATTTTTTAAGTATTCTTTGTTCAAATCCAAAGGCTTAAGTCTTGAAATTGGGTTTAAAAAATAATTATTAAATTCTTCATTAATTTTGTCCCTTGGGTTATAAAAATTTAGTTCAATTTATGGTTCTCAAGTAAAAAATTCTAATGGTGGAACACCCTTGCTTCTACATTCTAACTAAGCACTACCACTTATACGATATTTCCTAATCGACTCTTTAATTTCAATGTATTCCTTTATCTAATTTTCTAATATGGTCAAAATTATTTTTTCTCTTGTTATGTGGATATTTATTTGCTTATATTTTCATTGTTATTTGGTATTATAGCAATCATCTATCTATTTTTTGGTAGAATCACATCATCTTTGGAAATATAATTTCTTTTGGTGTGCTCTATAGAGACTCCTCTAACCTTCTTCATATTTTTGTAGTATCTTTAATATCTCACCTAGGTTTATTTAAAATTCATTTCTTATTCCATGTGCATCTCATAAAGCATATCAATTCCTTAAAAAAAATTCTTAATCTTTTTTTGTCTCCTCTTTGCTATAGGTGTTTTTAATTTGGATTTTCATTAATTATTTTATCCATCCTTAATAGATCAATCTCAAACCACCTCAATGGTTGCATCACTTTAGGATCCTTTTCAAGATCTCTCAATTCCATTCATGACCCATTAGGTTCCTTACCCGTCTTATAGGATAAGGCCTAGAGTATGTTACTACACATCTCTTTTACTACAATAATTGTCATCACTACAACTTTCTTTGATATTATCCTTTATTGTTAAGCATAATTTTCATTAATTTTGTAATTCTTTCCTACACACCACAAATTGGGGTCCTAATAATGAAACCAAATTTTGATAATAAAATGTAAGTCTAAGGTCTATATTATTTATATTAAATACAATTAACCCTAGGGTAGTAAAATGGGAAGAAATCAAAAGTAGTGTGGTGGATAATATATGCATAACATTAGAATTAAATAATCATACACATTAATAAACACCATACGACATGTCTCCTCATATATTATATATCACATATGTTTTTTGTAGTTTCTCTCTCACTTATCTACTCTACTCTTATATATTCTATACGCATCTCTCAAACATCTTCCTTTTATCCATCCATACTCCTATCCATGTATGTACCTTCTATTTTCTCTCATTTTCTCTTTCTTATATAGCCTCTTTATGCCTCTTCATCTTACATTTTCCTTATATCCTTTCATGAGTACTATTAATTATCATTTTTATCAATTTGAATTTCACTCAATGAAACTTATCCTTATTATAGCTTATTTAGTGATGTATAAGTGTGTTTAAGGCTTGTGAAGAGCTATATGACCCATATATAGGTCCAAATGGTATGTGTGGAGATTATGCAATGTCACACAACCTCTTTTATCCCTTCTATTAAGTGTCTAATGCTCATATGCGGTACTACAAAACCCTTAGTGTAGTGTACAATATAACAATGACCTTTGTAATTCCTAGCTCTATTTATGTAGTTACACAAACGCTTTGTGATATAGGATAATGATATCTAAGGTAGTATTGTGTTATGTGTAATACCTTTAGTACCTATTATAATGCTACTTTTCTTCGAGACCTAAAATTAAATAGATTTAAAATATATTAAATAGTTGATTTTATATTACAATGGATTTGTTAATTTAATTATATTAGTTTATATATATATATATTTTCTATAATTTAGAAAAAAATACAAAAAATGATCATTTATCCGTATTAACTAGCTTAAGAGTTTGGCACATTAATATCACTATCATTTATATAGATATTTATATCCAAGAATATGGATATTATTGAAAGGAAACAAATGACATATTTAGAAAAAAATCATTAGAATAAATTTAAATTATTTATATTTAATTTTAAATATTTTTGGATAATAATAATTGATATTTATCTAAATTAGAGCATTTGGAGAGGTCACTCTCAACTTAGGAATATTTCAATGGTTTTATCCCTTATAGCTATGGTACACTCCAAGATGAAACTATTCTTAATTAGATCACAAAATATAATAGAGCAACCACTCAACATGCACAATAGAACAATCTCTCAACAAGCTCTAGCTAGGACAATCTCAAGTATAATATGTACCCTAAGTTGGACACACTCTATGTGCCCCTTCTTTAATGTTCATATCTGACCAAAACCACCTTCTTCTTTAAATTATCTTCATCCTTTCCAGGTCTCACATAACTACTTTATACAACCTTTAAGGGGTGGTTTCCAAACCATCAAACCCTCTCACAAAGGTTTCCTTTAATTATTATTCAATAAATACAAATATTTCTCCCTTTTAAAAGAGTCTTTTAATAAATATTCTTTATTAATCTCCATTTTAACCAAAGGATCATAATATCCTTTATTTTTTAATCTCCTTTTAATACTAAAAGTTTATTTCATAACTTTCTTTTCATTTTGAAAAGAAAATCCATAACACCTTTCAACATGTAACATTGAATCCCAATATAAAAGATTCCTTTAAATACAACCTATGAATGACTATCCCTATTTATATGAATGATAATAGATTAGTGCTACCTATTATAACTAAATTTTACTTTTGGTGCATATAAATTATGAATAGTTATATTACATGGCAACAACATTATCCTAGTGAAATTATATGTTATATCCTCAAAACACTATAATTTGTCAAAAAAAATGGGACAATAAGAACAAAACTATAAACTAAAATAGAAAACACATCCCTAACATAAAAATTTCAAAAAAAAACCTATACATGCACTAACATAGGTTAATCTAACAAAACTTGGTTCTCATACATGTCATTCCACTTGATAAGGTTGGATGCGAAACACTCTTTCATCTACATGGCAAAGGTACTAATGGCTAGTAAACCCTCACTATCAACTATACAATTTTAATAGACTAAACATTTATGTATGCACCACAAAATTATTATATAAACACACCTAAACATCCCTATATAAGTTATAATAAGGATAAGTGTCATAAATTAAAAGGTGAATTAATGAGAAAAGGAAAATTAAGGGTATTATGAAAACTTATAAAGAAAAAACAATATGAAGAAGCATAAAAATGCTATTTAAGCAAGAGAAATTGGGAGATAAAAAAAGATATACATGGATAAGAGTGTGAATGAGTAAGAGGAGAATATATGATAGATGATTTATAGAATATATAAGAAAAAAATAGAAAATAGAGAGAAACTATCCAAACATACGTGATGTATACATTTATGCTTGTAGTAAATATTGTATAATATACAAATATTATATAAATATACCTATCTTATGGTGTCTATAAATGTGAGCTTATATGATCCTAATGTTATGCATATATTATGAACTCTACTTCTCATTTCTCCCTATTGTACTACACTAAGTATAACTTTTTTTGAATAGTTTAAATAATGTTAGGAGATAAACACACTATAAATACCTCAATGGTAATCATTCAAGAAAGAGAAAATCAATAATTACTCCACCTTTAATTAATATTGTGGAGATTGTGATGTACAAGTAAAAAAATAAAATAATATAGTTTAGAGGAAAAAAATTCACATGAAATCTTTAATATTTACACAATTATTTTTTAATACTAATTATAATGAATTAATTTACCCTTTTCTCTTTCAAAATATAAATTTTGACTTATTTCCAACTAACAAAATAAAATTTGAAATAAGAATTTTTCAAATCATTAATTATTATAATGAATTGATTTTAAATTCTATGACTTTATATATTATGAAAAAATTGACACTATTATTTTATCATATTTACTAATTAAAATTTTCAAATAAAAGATAGATACACAATACATATAATTGCTATTTGAAATTTTTTATTAAAATTTTAAATATATACAATTTTATTTTAATTTGATTATAAAATTAGCTTTTAGTATAAAAAAATTATTCAATCAAACTTAATCTTTAATAAATATATTATAAACTATTCAATTTCACCAATAAACTAAAGATCTTTTTACCTATAAATTTTTAGTCACAAAATAAACTATAAACAATGAGCTTATGAAGATATTAGCATTCATTATGAAAACAATTGAAAGGTGGATAATCTAAATGAACGTTTTAAGGAGGCAAGACTTCTCAAGACTAGCTTGTTGATCAAGATTCATAATAAGAAAGCCAACATTGAAAGAAACTTGAAAAATGGTTAAAGATTTGACTCTCTGTCCCATAGTCTTATGAATGTCATTAAAAATCAATCATTCATTGATTCATTCAAATTGAATACTTTCAAGCAAGCTAAGCGGACTTAACCTTGGGAAAAACTCTGTGGTTAAGCATGCTTGAGTTGGAGTAGTACTAGGATGGGTGACCTCCGAGAAGGCCCAGTGTTGAGCATCACCTAGATGCAATGAGTGCTAAGTGGACCATTCATTATCATGAGAGATGGATTCTTGTGAACCACTACTCATGAAACATGAGTCAATGAGTTTGACTCGAAAAACTACACGATTGAATCCTGATAGCAATATCATGACTTTCTTCCCATCATATTGGTTGGCAGACTTTCTTCACGTCATATTGGTTGTCATTGTATAAAACTCCAAAGATACAACGTCAAGTAAGAGAGCAATTTGTACAAGTGAGATTATTAAGAAGGTACATCTTTAGCAACTTGCAAGGATGTAGACAGATGATAAGGGGGGCACCTTAACTAGTGAATTACTTCATGTCCCCATGCAACTGCTTAGCTTATTTTGGCTAGCAGCCACTGCTCAACTTATTTAGGAGTTATTTGTGAAGCTAATGGCCCCATGAATGCTTAGTTTTTCTGCTTATTTTTAAGCAGCCAACTTAAATTTGTATTAATAGTATTAATAATAATTTGTAAAATTAAAAATCAGAAAAACAAAAACAAAATCAAATATTAAAAAAAAGGGAAAGAAATTTGTGGAGCCACGTGGATTTTTATAAATATACAGTTGCTGCTTATTTCCAGCCCCCCTTTTTTTCACAGCTTATTTTCAATTTCTAAAGAGTAGCTACTCCATTAAAATAGGAAAAGATTCCAAATTATCCTTTCTCAAAAATAAAATTTATGTATGAGAACACCCTTACTACTTAAATTTAAGCAGAAAATAGAGTTAACCAACAGCACAAAGACATGAAGTTATACGACGACTAAAAAGACCTTAACTTGTGAAACTCAGCTTCTTTACCATGAATTGAGCTGACTCTACACGGATATAATTATTTGCTGTTATTGTTAAACAATTAGAAAGCACAGCAGATAGCATTTGGGTATGGGCGGGGAGGCTTTTTTTCAGCGAATGGACTAAATTCATAGAACGTACTAAAGACTTGGATTCTGAGTCTGACTGAAGATGAGAAATATGAAGAGAACTGTGCATTGAATTTCATAATTAGGTAAGTACGTCTGCATTCGTAGAATTTGGAAGACTGCAATGAATATTGTGCAGTGCGACGGAAACGAATTCATGATAATAATGATAGTCAGTACAGATCACAAACCAGTCAAGCCGCATTCAATTTGATTGACAAGTAGTGTTAAAAAGTACATGTAATCCGACAAAACCCATTCCTAAAAGCATGGACAATTTTTGTTTTTTAATTAATTAAATAAAAGCTACCAGAAAAAGGGAGCCCAAGAGTTTCAGACCAATTATGAGAGAACTACAATAAGTAGACACAAGCCTTTCTTAAAATTAACGAGTATGGAATTTATATATTAATTGAAGAATTTAAAGAGTTTTTAAATACATAAATTATAGGGACAAATGAGTTTTTTCATTTAAAAACGAGATCAATTGAAAAATGGAGATAAAATTTGTATCACTAAAAAAATTATTTTTATCTAATTGAATGTCTACTAGCAAAAAGAAATAAATCTTTAATGGAGTATCATGGCTAATGGATGGGTTGGATTATGGGAGTGAAACCCAAAACTTTCACATGAGAAATCACACTATTTCTAACACCTCATTATGGATTCATTTATACAATATGTCAACAAAGTATTGGGAGCCATCAATTCTTGTTGGGAATTCATTAGGACTTTTTATTAGGGTGGATGAAAATATCAAAGAAAGAGATGTTAGAATTAATGTGCATTCAGCTGTCTATCAATCTTTCAAGGCTTCTACTAGTCACCATCAAACAATGATCCATTATTGACTACTAGTAGCAACACATAAAAATGGAAGGTCCTTCAATGTTTTGTAGAAAATACTTGTAACCTGGGCATCGCATTAAGAAGTGCAAATTAGAGAAAATTCAAACTCATGCTCAATGGGATAATATATTAACACAATAAATTATTTGTGAAGCATTTGAGTAAATGGAACAAGTCAAATGGGCATACTCGACCAACAAAGATCTTGCATCCAATGGACTAGCCCCCATCATGGAAATGACCCAAAAGAGACAAGGATAACAACAAAAAATGGTTAGATTAATTCTCCAATGAAGGATTCTACTTTTGGCTTGGAGTTGGATTTGAATTTCATTGTATTAAGCATCACTAGAGATGAATCAATTTTTTGGTTACACTACAAGAATTTGGAATTAACTATAAACACACCAAGCAACAATGTCCTAGGGAGAAGAAGGTAAGAAAACAAAGTGACAAAGTCCTAGTCACAATAGAAGACTCGGGTGGCTCATAGGATAATGATCCAATTGGTCAAAATATATAATCAAGATTGTATCCAAGTTATCTCACATTTATTAGGAAATATAATAAGTTTTGTTGTTCTAATTGTTTGTCTCATTCTGGGTAAGAAGAGACTTGGCATTCTCAATTCTTGGATCCAAGAAGTCTTCTACAGCTTAAGCAATACAATGAAAGATTTTTCTATTCTTTTAGCAAGCAATCTATGTATTGGGTTTCATTCACCCCATGGTTGGGAACTAATCATCAATTTAATCTTCGAAAATTATGGATTTGCCCATAACGAACGAATAATATCTGTTCTTGTTTCAACTTTTCCAGTCATCTTAGACACAATTTTCAAATATTGGATCTTCCGTCGTTTGAATCGTATATCTCCTTCACTTGTAGTGATTTATCACTCAATGAGTGAATAACAAATGGTCCCCACCTTTTTTACTTTTTTTAGGGCGATACTTCTTATTTTTTAGCTTTAGGTTTAATATAGTAGCAGAATTGCAGGCAGGTAACTATGATAGTTACCTACTACTATTTATTTTAAAATTATGGAAAATGGTACAAAGTTATATACTTTGGAAGATAGAACAATAAGCTAAATTAAATCTAAAATAGACAAAACCAACTATAGGTAACAAGAAAGTAAGGGAAAGAAAGCAAAGAACATAGGGAAAGAGATGGCATAGTGTAGGGGAAAATAAAAATCAACAACATGATTGTGAGATCTAAGAAGGGCATCACCCTTCCCAAAGAGAAACAAATATTAGATATTTAGATGTTAAGGCCTTGGACACCCCTAACAAAAAATGCTTAATTAATCATCACATAGATGTACTTCATGGTAATATATTTCTATTACAAGAAGCCTCAATAAAGAAGTATGAAATTTGCTCCAAAACTACAAATGATAGAATGGAGAATTCATGAAATTTAGGGTTCTTTTAGAGGTCTTGACATTCTATATAAGTTGGCAACTACCTACATGTAAGTTCTAAACTCGAGGAAAAACTAGGTGGTTAGTAAGGTTACAAGTTTTTCTTCAAAGCTTTATTTATTTTTCTCATTGATCTCTATGGACCAATAGGTTTTACTCAAAACAAAGGGATGGAGGATAAGATACCAACCAACTTAACACTCTTGATAAATGAATTTATAATAATTAGGGTTGATTTCAACGTAATTCTAAGTCAAACCAAAAAATTGGAATTAGACTTAATCAACTAAATCCTAATAACATTTTAAGAATTTTTTGAACTCTTAGAACCTCTATGATATCATTCCTAATAATGGAACCTACAACTGGACTAATAGAAGAGTTGGTTTTAGCTATATTATGGGGAGATTGGATCAATTCTTTTGTAGTGGTAATTGGGCAAGTCACCCACAATATTATGAGATTTGTATATCCTTGATATCTAAGTCAAACTAAATTCCTAATCAATTATTCATATTGGAAGATAAAAGACTAGTCAATAGTCATTTCAAAGTTGAAAACATATGGTTTGTGGATCTAGATTTCATGGAAAAAGTGAATGTATGCTAGAACAATGCACTAAAGAAAAAATGATTGAAGATGTTAACACCTTTCAAAAAAAATTCACATTAAGAATTGCTTGAAGCAATGAAACCAAAATCACTTTAAAAACATAAGGCAGTGAATTTCTTTGAAGTGCATTTAAATAATAGGGATGGATCAAATTTGAGAAGCTAAGAACTAGTACTACATAATATCCTAATGATAGTAACAAATGGATCATAATGCAATTCTTATGGATCTTTTACTAGAGAAAGAGATTAAACTATCCATTTCATTGATGCATTTGAACAAAGCTCTAAGACTAGGTGGTGTTTTCCTAGCTTCTTCCAAATTACTAGGGGACTATTAATAAAAAATTTAGGAGGTTGCAAAAGAATTTAGTAAACACAGCACAATACTGAAGGATCTCAATAATGCTTTCATTACATTCATATTGAATAAAGACACTCTAAATTATTTTGTTAATTTTAGACCAATATCTCTTTGCATCACTACAATCAATATTATATCCAAAGCCATGGATAATATATTTTATTTGCTAGAAATAATATCAAAAAATTATAGTGGATTCATACCTATAAGTTTGGTCATGCATGTCATGATTGTAGCCCATGAACTGATCCACTCAATCAAAATTTTTTTTGCAGAGCCTCTCCAATGTCTAATAAACAAATGGTGTTTACTAGGTCTACACACAACCCAGAGGATGAATTCCTAACTAAATAGTTTATCTTTCACAAGAGGGTGCATTTAATTATCAACCAGCGACTTGTAAAATTTAGATAGTGCTAGCACAATATATGTATTCATGGAATCTAGAAACATCCTACATCAATGGAGTATAGGAAATTACACATGTACAAAAGACTAGAAAAGCTAGAAATTGAAATGAATTAAAGATATAAAGTTTCCACAATCCATCTAGTAGCTGATAAATTTCTAGATTTGATTGTTTTAATTTTTCACATCAACGTTTCGAATCATACTACATGATCCATCATCAGGATGAAAGAGAGCTGAAGGAGAAAATGAATTGTTGCAGACCAAAGAAATCTAAAAATAGAGAGGGGAGACAAGGATGGAGGTCCACAGTTCGAGGTTAAGGAGTGATTGGGAAATTAGAAAAGCAAGGGTGTAAAGAAGAAAGTAAAGAAGGAGAGAGCACCCATAAAGGGAGCACAAGGAAACATTATCAAGAGGAAAATAGGGGAAAAAACAATTTAAAATAATTTTTTATAAAAAAGAGGAGCCTAAAAACAAATAAATGAAAATCAAGAGGAAAATAATATATATGAAAACTATTATGCAATATTTATTATGCATAATAGTTTTCATATATATTATTTTCCTCTTGATTTTCATTTATTTGTTTTTAGGCTCTCTTTTAAAAAAATTATTTAAAAAAAAAAAAAATCCCCTATTTTCCTCTTGATAATTTTTCCTTGTGCTCCCTTAAGGGTGCTCTCTCCTTCTTTACTTTCTCCTTTACACCCTTTCTTTTCTAATTTTCCAATCACTCTTTAACCTCAAACTATGGGCCTCCATCCTTGTCTCCCCTCTCTCTTTTTAGCTTTCTTTGGTCTGCAACAATTCATTTCCTCCTTCAGCTCTCTTTCATCCTGATGATGGATCATGTAGTATGATTCGAAACATTGATGTAAAAAATTAAAACACAATCAAATCCAAAAATTTATCAGCTATTGGAATGAATTACTAATTCAAAAAATAGGGGAAATAACTATAAATTGCTACCTTATGCTACGTGTACTTAATACTAAAGACTGTAACTGTCAACTATTAAAAACTAATTCCTAGCTAATTCCTTCAGAGTATGAAATCAATATAAAGCTTTAGAATTCAATCCAAAACCACAAAATGACATTCACAAATTATAACACATGCATATAACTAGAAACTACTTAACTAATTTCAACAATGCATCATTTAATTTAATAATAGGAAATAAAGTGGATTAGCAGTCCTCAAGTGGCCCTTTCTTGAGTTGTTTCTTCCACAAAAGGTGTCAACACCTACTTACTTAGCAATTCATGATATCAACTAATTCCCTTTATTGCATATAGACTTTGAACTCTTACATACAATCCAACAAGAATTTGCTAAAGATTTCTTATTTAATAATACATATCTATTTTTGTAACTGGTAACAAATAAAAACTAACTTATCATTTTGATCAACTAACAACTAAAACAACTACTAGCAACTATATTTACTCCTCAACAATAAATCCCACTATATAGGGTCTCTGAGGAGTTTTATTCTTTTAGGACTAAAAACAACCTCATAAAGAAATCGTCTACTCTCTCTCAAAGATAGGAAGAGGACTTAGTCTGAAATAAAAAATAATAATTATGAAATAGGAGTAGAGAAACCAATTTAGAACTTTATGCCTAATGGTTAATTGCTATGATAGAGACGTGTTCCTAAGAACAATCACATCATAAATCAATCCCATTGATTATCCTCTTGGTGGTCTTATTCGGTGAGAAAAAGTATGATGTAGTTACTCATTGTTGGTCAATAAATGACCACCTTCGTTCTCCACTGGAAGTGTCATGCCTTTCCTATTTTGACCTTTCCTCTACAATCATCTGCAGTCCTTATGTTGTGGGCTGAAAAACCTATTGCTATGGGTTGACATTATTTCTTTGATGTCAGTCTCATTCCTAAGGCATCCACATTATTAACAATCATAATTTAAACATAGAATCATACTAAATTTCATAGACATTCATGCATTCATACATACATATATCAACATAACATATTTCTATTTCCATATACTTAAGTCTACTTTAGAGTGTATGAAACACATATAAAAGATATAGAAGGTCTTGGGAATGTCTTTGAAACTTAGCAAGAGAAATGATTAAAGCATAAAATAGTAAAAGGAAAACTAGCCATTAATTGAGCCTATCATTTTCCCCCAGCTAAAGCTATTTATTTTCCTCAAGTAACTTTAAGGTTGAAGGTTGTATTGTAAGGCCATTTCTCTAAAATCCACCACACAACCCACTCCTTTGTCTTGCTTCAAGTATCAACCTTTTTGATCTGAGAGCTTTTCCAACATTTTGTTTTCTATTATTGCTGCTTCCTCTCGTTTCCTCCTTGTCTAGTGTGGTACATGGAATAGAAGGATAGGAGGATGGAAGGTGAGTGGGAACCAAGAAACTCCATTTTTGTAGGAAATTGAAATGTATTTATGTGACCTGGCAATTGTTGCCACATAGTTGTAAATGGAATGAGGTTCCTTCCTCTTCAATTTTGGAGTGAGCTCCCTCCATCTACCTTGAGCAAAGTTAAGTCTATCTTTGATTATGCCTTCTATTGATAGTCCCTTCATTCTTTTGTAATTATTTTCTCTATAGTCTATTATCTTTGTTCCAACTCCCCTATGATCTAAGAGATCCAACCATTGATCTATCAATGTATTTGGGTCTATTGCCTCCTTTCTTAGCTGCAAGGAGAGATATTTCTCTCTCTCTCTCTCATGATATTCCTGTAAAAGCCTCCCCCTTTGATTCTCATTTATGATATAAGAAGCCAAGGCCTTGATCTAGAGATCTCCCACAAACATTAATGGGCTCTATATAGTTTCATTTGAAAGAACCAAATTGTGCAAGTAGAATTCACACAATTGGTCTTTCATTTCAGGTGTGGACTTCTAGAAAATTTCTAAGAACAAAAATTTCCTATTCATGGCAACAGGTAGGTCACTAATCATTTGACTGATTTTAAAGCATAAAAAAATTTCTTGCAAAAATAATACATAAACTTTGACAGATGGTCTGCATTTCATCAGTTGTACTATCTTGTTCGCTAGTTCCTCAATTCTTACTTTCATTTTCTTCACCTCTATTTCTTGCTTCTCAACTTACTGGCATGATTAGTCACCATCTCAATATTCTCCTTTTCCCATTATTTTTCCTTTTGGAAAAATTCTTGTGTTTTCTTCCATAATTCAATACCTAATGACACAATAGTTGGTCTATTGTGGGTCTTTATAGGTTGAATTGAGCTCTTTGGAATTGGATCTTTTCTATCTATTTCAACCATGGAAAGTTCTTCCAATATTTCTAATTTTGATCCATGCTCAAATTTATGGAGTCTTTCTTCCAACTCCCTAATTCTTGCATCCCTCTCACCATCCTTTTGCTGGTATGTTTTCAATAAATCTTCTAATTGTTCAATTCTCTGCAAGGCTTCTTGTAGTTCTTTATTTGTATTCCTTTCTTCCAAAAAAATCTTGTTCTCTCCAAAAATTTATCTTCTCCTATCTCTTTTGTACTCATAAACCCTTCTAAGACATGGCTCTTTGGAGATCTTATTTTCTTTTCAGCAACAAAAATATCTTTTGAATCAGATTTAGAAGTACTAGTGAAATACAAAGGCGATACAATTGGTGTTTTTACATCATCACCAAGGGCATTCCCCTTCGAGTCTATGTTAATTTCTATCATTACAACATCTTATTTTTTCTTTTTGTCTCTTCCCTTCATGGCCCCCTTCTTCCTTAGGCAATGTGATTGCCTCTTGGATTGTGTGGGCCTTCTTCTCCCCTTAGAAGGTGCAAAGGTAGAGGTGTTGTATGTTTTGGTTGTGTTCTTGATATTTGGTTTTAATTGAATTCAACACTATTAGATTAATGTCTTTAAGACTGTATATGTCAAGGATATTGAGAAAGTTGTAATAAAATAAGTTGCAGGTTGTCTGTGAGGCAGTGAAGATCAGTATGATGGAAAGTTCAGTATGCTGATGGTGAGAAGTTGCGGATTAAAGGGTTTGTTTTCAAGTCTATTTAGTTTATCCACCGAAATTTTTAGAGGTGCACATGAAGATTTGAGCAAGTTATGAGTTTTTGTGTTTCGACAGTTATTTTTTTAGTGATATCAAGTTTCCACAATCCATATTGTTAATGTTGCATCTGATTCTGGATTAGATTGCGTGAGATTTTTTTGCATCAATGTTTCGGATCACACTCCGTGATCCATCATCAGGATGAGATTCCTAGAATAAGATAATGTGATTCTAGTAATCTGAGTTGTTGTGTATGCTCTTGTGGTGTTTGTGGATGTTTCTAGATCCTGCTCTATCTATGTTGCACGTCTCCATTGATCGTTGTGCTCGCGATTGATGATTTTCTATTGTGTGTTCATGTTTTTCATGTTCATGGTTGATAGGGTGATTGTAGCATGTTGTGGATCTTCAAAGAAAAATATTCGAAGGTGTTTTGTGTTCGAGGAAATTGTTTTGGGTCTCCTCTATGTTGTGGCCGACCTTGGTAGATTCACATTAATAATCTTTATTGTTTTGGGCTGATAGTTTGTATTCATCTTATTATTTTGTTGAAGCCGACTTGTAGCGATGTAATTCCTTGTTGCAGATATATATAAGCGATTGTTTCTTCATTTGAATGAGAGTGTGTGCGAGTGAGCAAGTGTGTGTGTGCAAATAATGTTCTAAATATTTTGAAGGCAAAGAAGAGTGCAAAGAAGAGTGAAGAAGAGTTAAGAAGAGTAAAGAAGTGTTCATGTGCTTAATTGGAACTATAATCAGGCATTAGCAGATGCTACTTTCTCATTTCAAGATCTTTAGATGGATTTAATCTGAATATTATTGTAAGACAGTGAGTCTTCCTTTTGGGAAGTAAGCCTTTTGTAATTGAGCAGTGAGCTCTAGGTAGTGTGCTTGAATGCATGTGCACTCACCATTTATTCTTCTTATACTTTTAACAAAGTATAAACTTGTGGATTAACCTCCACCATGGTTTTTCCCCTAATAGGGTTTCCACGCAAAAATTTTGGTGTTATGTGTGTTTCTGATGTGTTGTTGATTTATTCTTTCATGGTTATTAATCAAATATTAGAATAGGGGTTAATAAAGTTAATAAGTTTGAAATTATGTAACAATTGATTCACCCCCCCTCTCAGTTGTCTTCCCTTGTGTTGCCAACAATTGGTATCCGAGCAGGTTCCTTGGAAGAAGTTTAACAACTTGAGATGATCTGGGATGGTGACATATAAGAAGGATAGTCTGAGATTTGATGGAACAAATTATTCTCTATGGAAGACTCAAATGGAGTGTCATCTGAGATGCACTGGTGAATCTTACTGGAACATTACAAGTAATAGGTATGTTATTCCTCAAAATGGTCCTACTACCACTGCTGATATTAGGGATGTTGAATACAATATCAGGGATAAGGAAGCATTGTTGAGTGCTTTGACTGATTCTGAGATGATGAATGTTATGGATCTGAAGACTTCTTATGAGATCTAGAAAAATTTGGAAACTTTGTATGAAGGTGATGCTAATGTGAAGATTGCTAAGCTACAGAGTCTAAAATGGAAATATGAACTATTGAAAATGGGTAATGATGAGAATATTACTGCTTTCATGCAAAGAGTGAATGAACTTGTATATGGTATTAGATGTGCTGGTGGATAGTTGGATGAATCATAGATTGTTGCTAAAGTTCTTAGATCCTTGCCTAATGCATACAAAATCAAAGCTACAACTATTAAGGAGCTCAAAATTGTGACAAATGTAACCAGAGATATGTTGATTGGTAAACTTACTACTTTTGAGTTGAGTGAATTCGGTGATGCCATTCATAAGATAGAATCTGCATTCAAAGCTACTAACTCTAAAAGAGATAAGAAAATATATGTTCCACGTGAAAGTTCTTCTAAAAATGTATTCAAGTATGAGGAAGAAATAAGATAGATTGAAGAAGAAGAAAGAGAACTGAACAAGCTTGATGCACTTATTGTCAAAAGAGAAGCTAAAGGAGAAGGTAAGTATAAAGGGAAATTGCCTATTAAATGTTTTTCTTGCTATAAGATAGGTCATTTTGCATCAAGGTGTCCGGAAAGAGTCCCTAAGCCAAGATATAACAAGCCTAGATTTCAAAAGAAGTGTTATTATGCTACTTATGAAGGTGTGAAAGATGATGAATCTGATAAAAGGAATGTAAGTGAAGATGAGTTTTTGTTTATTGCTATCAAGGAAAATAATCCCATGACTATTGAATCTACTAGTTGTACAAATGTGGAGAAAGCCCTAGCTGCTCGAGTTGAAGAGAAGGATAAATGGGTAATTGACAGTGGATGTTCACATCACATGACAGGTGATAAAAACAAATTTGTGAGCCTGGAAAATTATGATGGTGGTGTTGTAAGATTTGGTGATAACAATGGTGGTATAATCCATGGCAGAGGATGTATTTCTTTTGATGGTAATTATAATACTGATGATGTTCTTTATGTGGAAGGTTTAAAGCATAATATTTTAAGTGTCAAATAGATTTTTGATAAGGGATACAATCTTCAATTCAAGGATGGAAAGTGTAGAATATTGGGAAGTTTTGGAAATGTGATTGCTTCAGGTACAAAAACAAAAGGTAACATTTTTTGTGGAAATTTGTAAGAGATTTCTGGCATGAAGTTGCATGAAATGAGGCATCGAAATCAAGTACCCACAAATCTGCATCTATGTCACTAGCTAATAGGACCAAAATATTATCACAAGCAGTGTTTGCTTCATTATTTGAGCTCACTTTTTCTTGAGATTTCTTGTACTTCCAACAATTCTTGTTAGTGTGTCCGGATTTTCCACAAAACCAACAAGCATCGGTTCTGCCCCTAGACTTCGATAGCGAACCAGATTTAGATCTTCTTTGGTTACCATTCCGACCTCTTTCTTGGCTTCTACCTCTATTACTTGTACTGACCGCTGTTAGAGCATCATTGGAAGAAGGTTCATGGTGTTTTCTTCTCATGTCTTCACTGAGAAGGGTGGTTGCAACATCATCAAAATTGAGTTTACTTTTGGTAGCCACCGATGTGCTCTTTGCCATTACCACACCTTCCCAACTATTGGGTAATGAAAACAATAACAAGATTGCTTTAATCTTGTCATCTAACTTGATTCCCACCGAGGTTAATTGAGTTACTAGTGCAGGAGCACCTATTTTCCTTCAAGCCTCCATGAGGCCATATTGTATAAATTTATTAAATTAGGTGTTATAATCATGTAATAAGGTTGAATGATCCATTTTATATATGTTTTAAGTCATTTGGAGTCATTGATGAAGGTTTGGTGTCATTTGGTTGAAAAAATGAAAACATTGTGAAAAGTTGTCAAATGTTGTCATAACAACTTTTCCTGTTAAATGACAACTTTTTGAAAGTTTGTTAAAAGTTGTTAAATGGTAGTTGTAGGTTGGTTGGAGAATAACTTGATTGTTCAAGTATAAAAATGAGCCTCCAAGTCGAAATGGGTGGTGGAATATAGTTTTGAACAAGGATTTATGAAGGAAGGCATGAATTTTTCTGCAATTTTCAATGTTCTGCCCTGTTCTTTTATATGTCCTAGGGATTATTTTCTCTAAAAGTTGCAGGATGTTACAGAGAATGGTACGCATTGTGAAGATAAAATAATGATGTAAAACCTTTTGGAAATGTCAGATATGTAATCTTGTTTCATTTTCTTCAATTCTCATCAAATTTAATTAAAAATTGAATAAGTTATGACAATTTTGGTGATGGCAGTTTTGAACACTGCCTAGGGTTTGCAGTTTTGGGGAAAATACAATAACTTTATTTTCCACCGTTGGATCTTCATAAAAATTGGAAGGAAGGTCTTTAATTATGGTATCTTAAATCTCACCAAATTGATTGGATTTATGATTTTTTTTGTGGAAGTTATTAATGACTGTTCATTGCTTTAAATTGTGGGCTACCATGGTTATGTTTCTGATGTGGTCTAGAATGCACTTAATAATTCTTTGAGATGAATAACTTTATGAAATTTGTGAAGTAAATGGAATGTTGAGTTGTGAATCCTCTTTGCTCTGCATCAGTTACAAGGGTATTAAATTCATTCAAATGGTTTGACATAACCCCTCCTTCTTTCATTTTTAAATTATACAACTTTTTCATAATAAATACCTTAGTGGAGGCCGATGCAATCTCATATAAGCTGGAGAGCTTATCCCAAATTTCTTGCGTTGTATTCTCGTTAGATACATTGAACAACACATTACTGGATAGTGAAAGGAAAATGGTTGCCCTGGCCTTTTTATCCATTATTTCCCAATCTTCATCTGACATAGAACCTTTCCCTTTTGTCTTCCCCACTAAGGCACATGACAGGCCCTGTTTAATAAGCAATGACTCTATTTGTAACTTCCAAAGTCCAAAGTTTTGGACTGTAAATTTCTCAATCTTCCATTTTTCTGTATCATCCATTTTGAATTCTTTCTTAGTTTCAAATGTCTTCACAAACTATCTCCTGGACCGAGCTTCACACATAGCTCTAATACCGATTGTTGCTGATCAAACCCCTTGAACACTAATCTAGCCCTACACCTTTTAACCCCTCCATCTTCATCTTTCAAACTATAAACCCATTTGTTCTTTAGAGGTTTTCTATTTGGTGGGAGAGTAACCAAATCCCAAGTGTTGTTTACTCTCAATGACTCCATTTCTTCGTTCATGGCTGCCATCCATTTGATTGAATTCTCATCCTTACATGCTTGTTTATATGTTGTTGGCTCTGCATAATCAAAGAGCAATAGCTCATAGTCCTCATATTTTGCTGGTCGCCTCTTCTCACGAGTAGATTTCCTCAATTAAGGACCTTGCTTAGGCTGTGATTTTATGTCCAGATTTAGTCCCTGTAATAAGTTTTGAACATCATCAATTTTAGATTGTAGATGAGTTTGTGGCAAACTCCCTTGTCTCTGCATACTGCCCTACACACTTGTAGTGCCCTGTCTTCCTTGTTGCATTCGAGACAAATTATGTGTAATATCAAGTGGCTGTGAATGATTGTGAGATGATGTTGGAGTATGTTGCGAACCTTGTATTTATTGCGTTAGACCTAAAGTTGGCAATGAAACACTAGAGGGAGGCTGTGTTTGGATTGTAGTAGGCAGTGATATCAGAAGAGACGAAGATATAGGAAAGTTTGATGCTAGGAGTGATGAAGGAATCTTTCTTAGTTATTCTACTAAGAGCAAGGCCTACCAGTGCTACAACAAGAGATTGAATAAAATGGTTTAAAGTGCAAATGTTAAGGTTGATGAAGACATTGCTAGACCATTTAGAACCTCTAGATATGATTCTGATGATCAGAATGATAGTACAAACAAATGTCAGACTTCAAATCAAGTTCAAATTGTTCCGGTGAATCAAGAAGATCAAGAGGAAGGAGAAACTAGTGAAAGTACAAAAGAGAGATCACAAGAGCCTGAAGTTCAAGAACAACCTAAGACTCCAAAGAATGTGAGATTAAATCATTCAGAAAATTAGATTATAGGTGATAAGAACAAAGGTGTCCAAACTAAGAGAAGAATTGCAGAAGAATATTGTTTGATATCAAAGACTGAGCCAAGTAATGTAAATGAAGCATGCAAAGATGAACATTGGATTGGAGAAATGAAAGAAGAACTAGAAAAAATTGAGAAGAATAATACATGGATTCTTGTTCCTAGACCTAAGGAAAAAAATGTAATTGGAACTAAATGGGTCTTTAGAAACAAACTGAATGAGCAAGGTGAAGTTATCAGAAACAAAGCAAGATTGGTATGTAAAGGATATTCTCATATGGATGGAATTGACTTTGAAGAGAATTTTTCCCTTGTTGCTAGAATTGAAGCTATGAGACTGTTTCTTGCTTATGCTGCTTACAAAAACTACAAGTTTTATCAGATGGATGTCAAGTCAACTTTTCTAAATGGCGAATTGGAAGAAGAGGTGTATGTTGAGCAACCTGGTGGCTTTCAATTGACTGATCAGTGAGATATGGTGTGTCGGTTGAAGAAAGCATTGTATGGACTCAAGCAAGCCCCTAGAGCTTGGTATGCCAAATTGGACAAGTATTTGTTGAAGCTTGGATTTAACAAAGGTATTGCTGATAGTAATCTGTATTTCAAGATTGATGATGATAAAGATTTGATTGTGGAAGTCTTTGTTGATGATATCATTTTTGGAGGAGATGATGGTTTGTGCATGAGGTTTGTTGATGAGATGCAGTATGAGTTTGAGATGTCAATGATTGGAGAGATGAAATTATTTTTGGGATTGTAAATTACTCAGTTAGATAAAGGGATATTTATATCTTAATCCAAGTATGTGAAAGAATTGGTACAAAAAATTGGTATGGAAGATTCAAAGCTAGTTGGTACACCCATGGTGACCGGATGTAAGTTGACAACAAATGATGATTCTTTGAAGGCAAATCAGACTAGATACAGATCAATGATTGGTGGATTTCTTTATTTGACTCAAACTAATGTTGTATGTATTGTTGCTGCTTTCAAGCTGATCCTAAGGAATCTCATGTGACTGCTATAAAAAGAATTTTTAGATACTTGAAGGGAATAGTTGATTTTGGCATGTGGTATCCTTAAGATGTTGATCGTACTTTGAGTTACTTTATTGATGTTGATTGGGTAGGAGGTGTGAATGACAGGAAAAGTGCTAGTGGTGGCACATTTTTCTTGGGAAAGAAGTTGATTTCATGGTTAAGTAAAAAGTAGAATGCCATTTCTTTGTCTACTGCAGAGGCATAATACATTGCTGTTGCTAACAACTGTACTCAAGTATTGTGGATGAAGCAGATGTTGAAAGATATCAGAGTTATGTATGATGAGCCTATTGTTATATTCTATGATAATTCAAGTGCAATTAACATTTCTAATAATTTGGTGTTGCATTCAAAGACCAAACATATATATATCAAGTTTCAGTTTTTGAGAGAGAAGGTGAGTGAAAAGGAAGTCAGATTGGAGTATGTGCCTTCTAAGGAACATATTGCAGACATCTTTACCAAGCCATTGCCTAAGGATAATTTTGAGTATCTCAGAGGTAAGTTAGGGGTGATTACCCCTCCTAATCAAAACTAAGATGCATTGTCTTGCATCAGTCTGTGTAGTTCACAGTCATATCTTGATTTAGACTAATGTTGTGGTGGCTGCTACTTAGGGGGAGTAGTCAGATGATTCAGATATGTGGCTTAAATCTTGTGTGTACCTTTTCCATTGATTTAAAAGGGGGAGAAGAGCAACGTGAAAAATTAGGAATAATCTAAGGAGAAAAGAGCCAAAACCTAAGGGGGAGTAAGTGCTGAAGTTAGTTGCGTTGATGGTGTTTTTGACATCATGTGTTGCCATCAATGCAAAAGGGGGAGATTGTTGGATGTTGTTGTTGTGTCACTAATATGTGGTTGTCATTAATGTCAACACTATTAGCATTAATGTCTTTAAGATTGTATATGTCAAGGATATTGAGAAAATTGTAATAAAATAAGTTGCAAGTTGTCTATGAAGCAGTGAAGATCAGTATGATGGAAATTCAGTATGTTGATGGTGAGAAGTTTCAAATTAAAGGGTTTATTTTCAATTCTATCTATTTTATCCATTGAAAGTTTCAGAGGTGCGGATGAAGATTTGAGCAAGTTATGAGTTTCTGTGTTCCGATAGGTATTCTGTTATTGAAGCTAGTATTCCTGGAAGAAGATAATGTAATTTTGGTAATCTGAGTTGTTGCATATTCGCCTATGGTGTTTGTGGATATTTATAGATCGTGATCTATCTATGTTGCACATCTGCATTGATCATTGTGCTCGTGGTCGATGATTTTCTCTTGCATGTTCATGTTTTTCATGTTCATGGTCAACAAGGTGATTGTAGCGTGTTGTGGATCTTCGAGGAAAAATCTTTGAAGGTGTTTTATGTTTGAGGAAATTGTTTTGGGTCTCTACTATGTTGTGGCCAAACTTGGTAGATTCACATTAAAAATCTTTATTATTTTGGGCCGACAGTTTTGTATTCATCTTATTATTTTGTTGAAGCCAACTTGTAGCGATGTAATTCCTTGTTGCAGATATATATAAGTGATTGTTTCTTCATTTGAATGAGATTTTGTGTGAGCAAGCAAGTGTGTGTGTGTGAATAATGTTCTAAATCTTTCGAAGACATAGTAAAGTGTGAAGAAGAGTGAAGAAGAGTAAAGAAGTGTTCATGTGCTTAACTGGAACTGTAATCAGGCATTAGCAGATGCTACTTTCTCAGTTCAAGATCTTCAAATGGATTTAATCTAAATATTACTGTAAGATAGTGAGTCTTCCTTTTGGGTAGTAAGCCTTTTGTAATTGAGTAGTGAGCTCTAGGTAGTGTTCCTGAATGCATGTGCATTCCCCATTTATTCCTCTTATACTTTTAATAGAGTATAAAATTGTGGATTAACCTCCACCGTGGTTTTTCCCCTAAGAGGGTTTCCACGCAAAAATCTTGGTGTTATGTGTGTTTCTAATGTGTTTTTGATTTATGCTTTCATGGTTATTAATTAGATCTTTGAATAGGGATTAATAAAGTTAATAAGTTTGAAATTATGTAACAAATGATTCACCCCCCCCCCCCCTCTCAAATGTCTACCCTTGTGTTGCCAACAAGAGGCCCCATTCTTTCTTTTCTTTTCTTTTCTTCCAGTGGTCTCTTACTATAAGTTGGAGTCTCTGGATTTTCTTCAACTCTGAGCTGCATAATGGAGGTTGTAGGTTGTGTTTCTTGTAGACCCTGCTCTTTTGGTTCCTCTATGCTTCAGGTAGGTGTTGCAGTAGGGGAACCAAATGGTATTTCTCCCTTAGGAGTAGCCATGGTAGGTTCTTCTACTTCTTATTCCCGACCCCTTTCCCCTTCATTATGTATTTGAATAATGTTGTTGATGTTGTTGCAATTCAGAAAATCCTCTAAAGACACATTAGGAAATTGAACCCTAAGGCTCCTTTTTACCAGTAAGTAACTAAACAAAAATGTGATAGTGCTAACTGATTTTCTTTTCTTTTGTACTCTGAGGACATTCTTTTTAACAAATTTTACAATAAATTTGGAACATTCACTTGCCTTTGGTGGCATAAATGAATAAGAAATTTAAAATGAGTTGTGTACAATAGCGATTGTCTTCCATCACATGTTAAGTACCTAATAATATGAGAAGTTATAGAGGCCCAAATTCAAGGCAAAGATAAGTTTTTGGTACCTTCTGAGGAAGGGTCCAAGTTCTCTCCTAGAAAGGAGAATTCATTCCTAGTTGTAATTACATCTACTCTTACTATAAACTCTTCTCCCACCCTTGGAAGACTTGACACTTTCGCTACACCATATTTTGATGCATCTACTCTCAGACCCCTAATAATTGCCTCATCATTTTGTAGGGTGCTGGCAAATTTTTGAGTCATAACTTCGTTAAATTAATCTGTGAGTTTCAAAAACTAGTCCAACCAGCCGACCTATTGGAAGATAAGCAAGTATTTCCTATCTTCCAACAAAAAATTATGGGTTGTTGGTTCCCTTCTCACTATGTTACCCCCCATTGTAATGCCTCAATCTATAGTCACTCTCACTAGTTTTTATTTTCTCTATTTTTTTCTTCTGTATCACCTAAGCATACTACTTCTTTACTATGTTATATATGTTGTATTACTCAATTGCATTATCCAATTATGTTTCTAAATATATTTATCTCTCTTTCTCTCTCTTTAATTTCTTGATAATGGCAGAAAATGAAACTATAGAAAGCTAAAAAAACTAAGGACTATGACCTTGAATACCCCTCTCGCCAACTAAATGTGCTAAGTGTCCTCACTTAGCTTGTACAAAATGGGTGGAGTCATAAATTAGTAGTGAAAATTTAAATATGAGATTGGCATACATGCAAGAATGATAAATATTCATAAAATTAGTAACCTTTAATGATAATTATGATAGTTAATACAAAGAGTACTTATAGATATGGTGTGAATTGAAGTATGGCTTGTGTGAAATAGTTGAATTCCACCATGCAACACAATTTGAATTGATATGAAGTGATAGCTATGATCTACGGGTAGTCATGGTGTGAAATGTAATTTGACATGAGGTGAACATTTGGAAAATGAATTTGAATTGATGAATGAAAGGCTACACAAAGTACGTGATGTGAAAGAGAAAGTTAAGGTATGGTACAAAGTATGCGAATGAAATAAATGAAAAGGTGGAGAGGGTCCCTAAAATAGGATTTGTGTTAAGGGGAGTATGCCAAAGAAAAAGGGAGTGTCCACCTAATAAAAAAATCACCTTTCCCATGTTCATTAGGAAGAGGGATAGTGAGAAAAATTCTTAGAATTGACTTACAACCCTTAAAGTGAGTCAACCCTAGGTTTTGGACACTATGGGACCTCAGCTTCCTAATTATATAAATGATCGAAAGGAATTTTTGGGAGAAAAATTAAAAGTGTTTTAACAATCAAACCTATGAGATCTAACACTTGGAATATGAAGTATTATATAACACTATCAAAAACAACAATAAACTAGTAGATCTAAGAAGGTTAGGATGGTGTTTACCTGGCTCCAAAAGTGGATTTCAGGCTTTGCACCGAAGGACATATTCACCTAGGGGTGAATGAGTCTCTATATAAGGGTCTAAAACTTCATTTTCGATCCTCGAATCTCGGATTTAACTTTTTGATTCCACCAGGTTTCACCGACGGAAAGCTGAAAAATAAAACCTGTCGGTGAGTTTTTGTGTCTTGAAAACTTTGATGACAACTTTTACAACTTTGCAATATTGAATTTTTTATCAAATTTCAATCCTTCTTCACTTGTAAATCTGAAAACACAAAGAAAGGGAAAAATTGTTTGTTTTTGGTGAATAGGGGTTTGCTTTGGTCAAACCCCATTTAGGTAATAAAACCTTGATAATGAAATAATGATAAAATGAAGGAATTGTGAATGAACAATACTATGTAACAAATCACCAAACCCTTTAATGGCTGCCCTTAGAGGACTGAAGTCTTAACACATCTCTCTAAGGATTGGATCTTGCATGAAATGGCTTGATTGCTTGCTTGAAAATTGAAACCTACATCACAATGTTAGATCCAAAAGAATGCATGAACACTCATAAATATTGAAATTATGATAGGATATCGAATGTTTCTATAGATGACTAATAAATCTTCTCCTCAATGCACTTGGCAATAATCTTTACTAGCATGGTGATTGCAAAAAATTAGTTCTTGTAATGTAAGGGACAAATCTTTTTATGAATGATTGTCTAAAATCTCCTAATGAGATGGAGAACATGACTAGAGTACCGTATGTGAGTGTTCTTGGAAGTTTGATGTGTGTTGTAATATCCCTTATGAAATATTTCAATAAGATTTTAAGTCCTTTAAACATTTTTTGTGGTTAAATTTGCAAACAAGGGAAAATGGTGAAATCAGGTATGCTAAAAATTGCACCAATGAAGCCACAAACACTCAATTTTTTTATTGCAGCACCATATAAAGTTTCTACAAAAAAATTGGCAGCATAGAAACCTACAAAAAGGCACTTTGGATAGTCTACAGATCTGTCTGTTGGAATATGTTGTTATTGATGTCAAAAGGGGATCAAAGGAGAAGTGTATTTATCCTGTGCAGAAGTGCATATAGCTGTCACTGATGTCAAAAGTTAAAATCATGCAAAGGAGATTATTGGCATGATGAAAAAGGATGAATGTGAGAGTAGTAGATCTGATGGGTAATTAGATATAAAATTTGAACTAGGTTTCTCGAGAGCTTTCCGGGAAGGTATTGTGCAGGTCGAGAGTGTGAAGGATGCGCCCATAAATGTTTTTTTTTCTATTCTCAGGTGTTAAGGGTTTATTAGTTAAACACTAGGGATGTTTGCAGTCATGGTGGAGTTGGTTACAACATTATATTTCTTCATTGACTTGCTGTGAAAGGTTTCCGGTAACTTAAGTCCATCTTCCCATGTGGGTGATCGATCCCTTTGCCTAGCACTTTAAGGTTATATATCTTCTTCAGGTTGGTGAGACACTAGTGTATCACCAAGAGTCAAGAAGGAGTCTCTTCAATGGCTCGATGGTCACCTTGTCGATGTGACCATGAGTGATCAGTGAGAGAATGGGCTATGTCTCTTCGATATAGTGATGTCAACACTGTGGAGATTTATCGATGAGACAATATAGTGTCGAGAGGAGTTTCATCCATGTCTCTTTGATAGGTCGATAGCTATCTTATTGATGAGACATTGATGTATCGATAAGAGTTTGGAAGAAGTTTCCTTGATGGAGCGACAAAGAGAATGGAAGCAATATCGATGAGACTATATGATGTCAGTGAGACCTTTGTAAATGTCTCTTTGACATGGTGATGTGAAGGTTGTGCTTGAGTGGGACCTTGTCATAATGATGTGGGTGATAGAGATGAAGAAGAAGATGCATGACATGACAAGATTGCATGAACTGTAATCCACATCCTTGTTGTGGATTACAATGCAGTGACATGGTGATGAGGTGGATTGGTGATGTCATCAAGGGTCTTCATCGGTGTGATTGAAGGTTTTTGATAGAACTTTGAAGGATGTCTCCCCAAAAAAAAATGACTCTTTCATCGGTGAGATATTGGTGTATCGCCAGTTTTTTGAAGCATGTCTCAACTACATAACAATAGGTGAGTGTATGTGCTTCATTGATGTGACTTTGGTGTATCGACAAGACATTGATGGATGTCTCTTTGACAAAGCGACATGTGATATGCCTTTAGATAGAAAAAATAAGATCGATGATGGTGATTTAAATGTCCGTTTATCTAATGGTCAGGTTTAAAGGTTTGACGATGGATAGGATCATGGCACGAGAGAGAAGATTGACAACGAGAATTCAAAAGTAGAGATCTACAATAGTGAAAACATGGATATCAATATGGTAACCAACAATGAACAAAATCAGATAACTCAACTGTCCCAATGAATAATTAATGAAGGTGACCTGATCTACTGGTGGGTGGAAAAAAGGAGTCATGATTGATCAAGATCAAATCCGATTGAATGATCAGTAGAATGAATTAAATGCATATCAGATTCTAAGGTTTGAAAAAGAGCTAACTTGGGAAAATTCTTTGAAATAGGATTTAATGTTGTATGGCTTGATGCAGGGGTTGGTGATATCTGAAAATTCTATCATATGTCTTAATTATGAGCCGAACAGTGGTGTGTGGCTCGATGTAGCAGAAACTTGTTGAAGAAGGTTGCAAGTGAAAACCCTTAATAGATATTTCAATTATGTAAAGAGCTAAAATGAAAAGGAAAATGTAGAACTATTGAGAGTGAAAAAAGGTGAACTATAATAGAAATTAAAAATCTGAACATACATGAATTTACAGTGGTGTGAGAGTAAACAGAGAGAGAAGTGCGGTGTACTGAATTGATGCATTATAGGTTTTACAAAACCAATTTCATGCATACTTGAATTTGTAATCTTCAGAGGTTGTACCCTCATAGTACTGAGTTCTAGCTTAGGTTACATGATAGTTATCTCCTTGAAGTTGCAACTCCTAAAAGAGGGTGGAGCATCATCCTTGAAGTTGTAGCTTTTAAATAGGGAGTTGTTGCTTCCTTGGGTTGTAGCCCTAAACTTTGTAACTGAACTTCATTGCTTGTGAGGCTAGATTAGGACAATAGATCCTAGCAAAATTTCTCATCGTGGTTTTTCCCATATTGGGTTTTCCACGTGCATATGGTGTCATGTGTTGATCATTCTTGTGATTGTGAGTGTTTTAGTTGTTCATGCTTTGAAATGCACAGTTGAGTTCTTAAGTTTAAATCTGTAACATGTCTCTCTAGATTAAAAATTTATTATCTACCGATTCACCCCCCTCTTAGTAAATCATTATGTTCTAACAACTGGTATTAAAGCCCTAGGTTCCCTAGAAGAAGCTTAATCAACTCGAGCAGATCTTAGATAAGCGAACACAATGACATGTCAAAAAGGTTCAAGCAAGCCACCTAGATTCGATGGAACTAACTATGATAATTGGATCTCTCTGATGAAATTATACTTAGGTTCTCTTGGAATTGATGTTTGGATGTTAGTTAAGAAAAAATATGTTCCTCCTCCTACTCCTCCTACTGATTCTATAGGAAAGAAGAATTATGAGAATAATGAGAAAGCTTGGTTCTCCATTATGAACAACTTGTTTGATTCTGTGCATAGCAAGGTTATGCATTGTGAAACTACTTATGATGTCTAGGAAAAACTAAATAATATCTATGACAGAGACTCCAAGGTGAAGTTGGCAAAGCTACAAATACTGAAAACTAAATTCGAAAGCTTGTAGATGACTGATGAAGAAAAATTGCAGATTATCTTTTGAGAGTTGATGATATAGTAAATGCTATTAGAGGATATGGTGTGGAAATGAAAGATGATGTTGTTGTACTAAAGGTTCTAAGGTCCATGGCAACTAAATATGATTCTAAAATTTCTACCATTGAAGAAGGAGGAGAATTTGATAAACTCACTCTAGATGAGTTACATGGTATATTTACTGCTTATGAGATGAGAATGCCAGGTGCTAAGTGTTCTAGAAGGGAATTTGTATTTAAGATTTCTGAGAAAGGAAAGGATGGAGTGGAGAAGAAAGACAAAGATGCAGCCATTGTTTTAGACATTGAATAAACTAATGAAGAAGAAGAAAACTTCATAAGGAGACTAAGGAGAGGATTCAGTAAATATAAAGGTAAGTTGTCCTTCAAATGATTCAATTGTGGAAGAGTAGGCCATTTTTCCTCTAAATTTCCATATGATAAAATGGATAACTCTAAACACAAAGGAGATAGTAAAAAGAAGAAAGAGGTTTACCCTAAAAGGAAGAATTTTTGAAATAAGAATAGTCTATGCATTCAAGAAGAAAGTGATGCTTTCGATGCTAGTGATAGTTTAGATGAGGACCAAGGTTGTGCCCTTGTAATAAGAGAAGATAAAAGAGTATTTATATTTATGGCTAAGGAAACTAAGGATTAGAAGGATGCAAAAATTGAGGATTCACATGAAGAAGAAGAGGAGGAAATTGTTGATTTTGAAGGGTAATTAATCAGTTCTCTTGAAGATCTTGATGAACTAAGAGATAAATATAATGATCTTAAGAGAGAAAACAAGAAACTGAAAAGGAATGCTCAAAAGGAGACTGATAGACTAACTCAAGAACTTGAAGAATCTAATAAGGTGATTGTTGGTTTGAAAGTTCATGTACAAGAGCTCAAAAGAGTTGAGTATGTTATGAAATCCATACTACAATCTGAGATGGATAGGTGCATGAAACTTGAAGCAAAAATAGTTGCTTTAAGAAAAAGAGTTGGAGAAGGCCAATGAGCATATCAATAAGGGCCTAAAATTAAAAATTGGTACTAATATTCTTAATGAATTGTTGAGTACGCAAAATCCAACCAACAAGGAGAAATCAAGTTTGGGACTTGAGAAAGGAAATAACTCCTTTGTTGATGCCTCTACAAATCTCTATGAAAGATTCAGAGCAAAAGAAAAATCAGACCTAGTGGACAAAAATATGACAATGGAGAAGCCTTTGAATATGAGAAAAAGTCAGATGCAGTTGAGAAATATATTAAAATAAGAAGGAACCGATTGAAGACAAGAAAGTTAACATAAAATTTCTTGATTAACAAAAGAAGAAGTAGAATACTAAGAGAATAGACAATGATGGTTTCACAAGAATACACTATTCAAGGCGATCTAGACAAAGATCTCCTCATCTAACAGAAGAAAACTCCATGACCAGGTACTCATCTTACTTCAATGGCTATTGCTATACTTTGTAACAATTTTGGTCATATGGCTAGAGAGTGTAAAGTCATTTCAAGAAGAAATAATAATTTCATATGCAAGAATTAATTTTCTCCTCTAGTTGATATGAATGTAGTGTTGGAAAAACAAGGATAGACAACTGAGAGTGAATCAGTTGTTAAATAATTTAAAGTTATTCAACCTTAATCAACCTTTAATCTTAGATCTGATAATTAATAGTGAAATCATAAATCAACAACACATCATAAACACATGAACACCAAGATTATATACGTGGAAACCCTGTTAGGGGAAAAACCATGGTGGATGTTAGTCCACAAGATTATACCCTATTAGAAGTATAATGAAAATGAATAAGGAATGCACATGCATTCAGGCACACTGCCTAGAGCTCACTGCTCAAAGGGAAGGCTCACTGCCTTACATAAAACAATTAGATGAAATCCATCTGATGAGGTTGAACTAAGAAATTAGCTTGTACAAAATCCTGATAACAGTTCCGATTAGGCACATAAACACTTCTTCACACTTTGCTCAATCTTCTTCACACTCTACTTTGAAATCAAATGATCTAATCTTTATTTTCCCATTTCACATACATTCACCGAGCATAAACCACACACACACACACACTTCAAAATGAAGAAACAATCACTCTTATATATCCACTACATGAATTTACATCAAAAACTCTGTCGGCCCAATTCATGAACAAATCTCAATGCACACCAACCTAAGTTGGTCACATCATAATGAAGACCTAAATCAACATCCTTGAACACACCAAACAATAAAAGATTAATCCATAAGGATCCGTAACACGCTACCACCGTCATGTCGGCCAAGGACAAAAAAACCTCAAACACACAAAGAAAAATCTTCAATCACGAGGACACCGATCAACATGGACGTACCAAAATGATAGAGCACAATCTAGAAACATCATTGATCATCACAATAGCATACACAACAAATTAATTTACCAAAATTGCATTCTCTTCTTCCAGAAACACCTGCTATAGTAACAAAATAACTGTAGGAACTCAAAAACTCATAACTCACTCCAATCTTGATGTGTACCACTAAAACTTCTGGACAACATACTAGATAGGCTCAGCAAAAAACCATTTAATGTGTGACCTCTAATTATCAATGTACACAAATTTCCACCATTCAGATCTTCATAGCTTGACAGACTGCCTGCAACATAATTATTCTAATTTTCTCAATATCCTCGACATACATAGCCTTCAGAATCATCAATGCTAATAGTGTTGACATCAATGAAAACCACATATCAACAACACAACCACAACATCCAACAATCTCCCCCTTTGGCATTGATGGCAACATATGATGTGAAAATTACCATCAACACAACTAACTCTTCACACAATACTCTTATCCTCCTTTGTTCTACACTTCTCCCCCTTAGATTTTGCAAGGTTTTTCACATTAAACTTCTCCCCCTTTGACATCAATGGAAAATTTACACAAGATCTGAACCACATATCATCTGAATCATCCGATTACTCCCCCTGAGTAGTAGCCACCACAACATCAATCTAAAAGAAGATCTGACCGTAAGTGCATAGATTGATGCAAAGACTTGCATCTTAGTTCAGATTAGGAGTGGAAATTACCCCTAACTTGCCTCTAAGATACTCAAAAGTATCGTTAGGTAACGGTTTAGTAAAGATATCTTCAATTTGTTTCTTAGTGGGCACATATTCCAATCTGACCCTTTTATCACCTACTTTGTCTCTCGAAAAGTGATACTTGATAGATATATGTTTTGTCTTTGAATGTAACACCAAATTCTTGGAAGTGTTTATGGCACTTGAGTTATCACAAAATATAGCAATAGGCTCATTATACTCAATTCTGATATCTCTCAGCATCTGTTTCATCCATAATACTTGAGTGCAATTGTTTACAAAAATAATATATTCTGCCTCAGTAGTAGATAAGGAAATGGAATTCTTCTTTTTACTTAGCCAATACACCAAATTCTTCCCTAAGAAGAATGCACCGCCACTTGTACTTTTCCTGTCATCTACATCTCCTACCCAATCTGCATCTGTAAAGGAATTCAGAGTAAGATCATCATCCTTAGGATACCAAAGACTAAAATCAACTCTTCCTTTCAAGTATCTGAAATTCTCTTTATTGCAGTCATATGTGATTCCTTTAGACCAACTTTATATCTAGCAACCATGCACATATCATTCATAATATTTGGTCTGGTCTGAGTCAAATATAGCAATCCGCCAATCATTGATCTATACCTTGTTTGATTAGGTTTAGGATAATCACAATTTTGTGTTAAATTGCATCCAACTACCATGGGTGTACTAACTGGCTTCGAGTCTTCTATTCCAAAATTTTTCAGTAACTCTTTTACATATTTGGACTGAGATATGAAAACTCCATCATCTAACTGAGTTATTTGCAATCCTAAAAATAATTTCAGCTCTCCTATCATTGACATCTCAAATTCACTTTTCATTTCATTAGTAAACTTCATGCATAAGTCATCATTGCCTTCAAAAATAATGTCATCAACAAAATCTTCAATAATCAACTCTTTATCCCGATCCATTTTGAAATACAAATTTCTTTCAACACTACCTTTATTGAATCCAAGCTTCAACAAGTATTTATCCAGTCTTGCATACGAGGCTCTAGGGGATTGTTTGAGTCCATACAATGCTTTCTTCAATCGACAAACCATATCTTTGTCATCACTCAATTGAAATCCATCTGGTTGCTCAACATAAACTTCTTCTTCTAGTTCACCATTCAGAAATGCTGAATTCACATCCATTTGATAGAATTTGTAATTTTTGAAAGTAGCATAAGAAAGAAATAACCTTACAACTTCAATTCTAGCAACAGGGGCAAAGGTTTCTTCAAAATCAATACCTTCCATTTGTGAGTATCCTTTACATACCAATCTTTCTTTATTTATGACAACTTCACCTTGTTCATTCAACTTATTCCGAAAGACCCATTTGGTTCCAATCACATTTTTATCCTGAGGTCTGGGAACAAGAATCCATGTATCATTTTTCTCTATCTTCATCAGTCCTTCCTTCATTGCTTCTATCCAATATTCATCTTTACATGCTTCATTGGAATTACTAAGCTCAGTCTTGGAAATCAAGTAGTATTCTTCTATAATTCTTCTTCTAGTCTGCACACATTTGTTCTTGTCTCCTATAATCTGATTTTCAGAATGATTTAGCTTTACATACCTTGGGACTTTGGGATTCTCTCTAACTTATGGTTCTTCTATTCTTTCTTCTGCACTTCCACTAGCTTCTCCTTCATGATTCTCTTGATTCATTGAAACAATTTGAACTTGATTATGTTTATGTGCATTCTTTCCATTCTTAGTACTATCTTGTTGGTCATCTAAATCATATCCACAATATCTGGATGATCTAATAGTGTGTTCATCAACTTTGACATTTGCACTTTCAACCATTTTCTTAAATCTTCTATTGTAGCACCAATAGGCCTTGCTCTTAGTAGAACCCAGAAAGATTCCTTCATCACTTCTAGCATCAAAATTGCCAATATCTTCATCTCTCTTAATATAACATCTACTTCCAAATATTTTGAGATACTTAATAGTAGGCTTGTAACCAAACCACAACTCAAAAGGAGTCTTACTATATTTACCATTAACACTTGCCCGGTTGATAGTGTATACAACAGTTCTTACAACTTCTCTCCAATAGATATGAGGTACATTACCTTCCAACATCATAGTTCTAGCAACATCTAGAATTGTTTTGTTCTTCCTTTCAACAACTCTATTCTGTTGAGGGGTCTGAGGAGTAGATAACTGTCTTTTGATTCCATGCTCTTCACAAAATGAATTGAACTCCCAGGAAGTGAATTCACCACCTCTATCTGATCTTAAGCATTTAACCTTCAATCTTGTCTCATTTTCTACCAAAGCTTTGAAACATTTGAACTTTTCTACTGCTTCATGTTTTTCTCTCAAGAAAGCAACCCATATCATCCTAGAGTAATCATCAATAATTAACATAAATTACCTTTCTCCTTGTATACTTCCGATTCTTGATGAACCACATAGATCAGTATGAACCAACTCCAACACTCCATTTGAATGATACTATTTTCTCCTAAAATAAATTCTTTTCTACTTTCCCATTTGACATTCCTTGCATATAGTGTTCATAGGTTTCCCTAAATTAGGTAGATCTCTGACTGCTTGAGTGGAGCTTACTTTGAAAATGTTATCAAAATTCACATGACACTGCCTCCTATGCCATAACCAACTTACATCAACTTGAGAAATTAAGCAACTTTCACTAGCAGCACTTAAGTGAAAAATGTTACCTCTTGTCTTTGTACCTGAAGCAATTACATTTCCAGAGCTTCCCGATATCCCGCACTTTCCATCTTTGAACTAAAGATTGTATCCATTTTCTACCATCTTTCCAACACTCAACAAGTTATGCTTTAATCCTTCAACATAAAGAACATCACCAGTATTACATTTACCACCAAGAGAAATAGTGCCTCTGCCACAAATCACACCAACATTGTTATCTCCAAATATTACAACACCACCATCATACTTTCCAAGCTTAGAAACTTGCTTTTGTCACTAGTCATATGATGTGAGCATCCGCTGTCAACCACCCATTCATCCTTTTCATCAATTTTGGTTGCAAGAGCTTTCTCAATATTTTGATTGTTAGTAGATTTAGTGGACACCGTACCGTTTTCCTTGACAGTAATGAATACCCATCCATCTTCATTTCCATTTTCTTTATTAGATTCATCATCAGTAACACTTTCTTTTGAAATCTAGACTTGTTAGGTTTATACTTAAAAACTCTTTTAGGACACCTCGATGCAAAATGACCTATCTTACTACAAGAGAAACATTTAATAGGTAGCTTTCCTTTGTACTTACCATGTCCTCTGGATTCTCTTTTCACAATCAATGCTTCTATTTCTTCTAGCTCTCTTTCTTCATCTTCAATCTGTCATATGATCTTCATACTTGAATGTCTTTCTGGAACTTTCTCCTGGATCATATCTTTGTTGGATTTTTTCGGATACAATAGCTTTAAATGCAGATTCTGTCTTAGGAGTAGATTCACCAAATTCACTCATCTCAAAGGCAGCTATAGACATCTAAATTTGACCACTTATATTTGGCCAAATTTACCCTTTTCATCTTAGTATCATTTTATCCACATTAGTTAAATAATGTTACTATTATTTAATTAATACCCCTAAAGTCTTCTAAATCCTTAAGGTATTTAGTTAAATAATTAAATACCTTACCCATTTATCCCTTTCTTCCAAGGAATTAAATAAATAACCCATAGTTAATTCCCTTTATATCCCATCCACAATTTATCCTAATTCATCTCCTAATCCCATCATTAGGGATGTGACACATCCCTAATCCATGATTAGGATGTGTCACATCTTCCAAATTTTGCAAGTTGGCTCCTAATCATCATTAACCACCTAATCCTCTTCTAATCCTTCAACCTTAATCTAATCACTTACTTTTTATGGCATGTCCTTAAGTCAACCTTTCATATTACTTACCTTATCAAGTATTGACGTCTTCCCCATGTGAATTAAAAATTCACATTTATTCCCCCCATGCATTTCTCTTCCCCATGACCTCTCATAGGTCACATCAGGCACATGGGACAAGGTCCTCCTTTAGGAGGACCTTGTCTTATCCATTGGGTTCTTCCAAGCATGTGAATTAAAAATTCACTTTTATTTCTCCAACACCATCTCAAATCCTAATGGTGACAAGAGTGTACTTTCTAAAAGTCCTCACTTGTCACTATCAACCCCACTTGGGGACAAGGAATTCCTTTTTGGGGAAATCCTCTCCAATACTAAAGTACTTGCGATCACATGGCCTTTTCCATGTCACTTGTTCTTCTTCCATCTCACCTTCCACATGGTAGGATGTGAAGGCTTGTGAGTCCTCAACTCACCATAGCCCTCCATCTTGTCCATGATGGCTCAATCTCAACCATCCATTTTTATTTAAATGGAGGGCCTTGGCCTCAAGTTAAAGAGGTTAGACAAAAGGTTAGACAAGAGATTAGAGAGACAAGTTTAGATAAGCATTCAAGTCATTCTTGCATTCAAGCCATTTTGCAACCATATTATCCATTAGTGTATTTCACCTACCATCTTCAATCACTACACCCACCTCCATTATTGCATACATTTTATCATCAAGGAGTATACATTCAATAATAATCAAAGGGCTAACCAACTCGTCATTCCAAGCAAGAAAGGTGTAATATTTCATGTTTTTGTTGTTGTTTGCTTAGATTCAACTAGGCCTAATCTGCGGTGTTGTTTGTGTTTTCTTTGTTGCATTTCCATTAGTTTTGTGTTTTAGAATTAGTTAAAACTCCTAATCTAAGCTCCAATCCAATTCTAATATGAGCTTTAATCCCATCATCCTAATTTGAACTTTCATCTAATCCTAATCTGAGCTTCAATCTAATCTGAATATGAGCTTTTATCCAATCCCACTCTGAGCTTAACCTAGATACCAATTTGAGCTTTAGTGCATGCACACCCAAGATATTTTGATATCAAACCAAATCTTAAGATCTCTTCCCCCAATCCATCCTCTTCCATCACCCATTCTTTCCTTCTAATCCATCATGAATCCTTATCCTCCTCCCGCATAACCAATAATAGTAGTCAAGGGGAACCCTAACTATGTTGATGATGATAACGAAAGTCTTGTTGACCAAGAAGAGTGTAATATAGATCCCCTTGATGCTATCATTGCTAGCCAATTTTTTCCAATCACCTCCCAAAATCCAACCACTCCTTCAAACTATCCCCCCATTCCTTCGTTTGCATCTAATAATAGTCCTTATGCTACCCTTGACAAGGGATATCCAATATCCTCACCATCCACATATTCATCATTTCCCCCTCTCCACCTCTATCCTATCCAACATCCATATCCTCCTATAGTATTCCACCATCCCCATACTCCTATCCTTATCATAATCAACAATCCCAATCTTCCCATCCTAATCTAACACCCACACCTTCCTATCATAATCCACCATGTCAATACCCCTCTTATCCTAATCTACCATCTCAATCTTCTTATCCTAATCTTCCACCCACATTCTCCTATGCAAATACATCACCCATGTCCTCTTATCCTAATCCACCATCTCAATCTTCCTATCATAATCCTTCACCCATATCCTCCTATGCCAATCCACCATCCATGTCCTCCTATGGTAATCCACAACCTCAATCTTCCCATTCTAATCCAACATCCATACCTTCCTATCACAATCCACCACCCACATTCTCTTATCTTAATCCCATATCCACATCTTCCCATCCTAATCCAATGTTCACATTTTCCTATGTTCCTCCATCATCCCAATATTTCCAATCTAATCCATCATCCACATCTTCCTACTATTAACCACCATCCCCATCTCCCCAACCTAATCCAACATCGACATCCTCCCATGTGACTTCCCCCTCCATTTCATTATGTCTTGATCCTTCCTACAGTAACCCCCCATCCAATCCTACTCTACCAGTCTCTAATCCTAATCCTCCATCTCCTCTTTGTCCTCCATCCAACCCCATCCCCTCATCTAATCGTAATCTGCCAGTCCCTAATCCTAGTCTACCATCCATTCCCATCACCCCACCTAAACCTACATCCCTTCCAAATGTCATCCAAGGACTCATGACAAAAGATAAATCCCCAAATCCACATCTTGATGTTGTGAAACAATGCCTTCCCACTCTATCGTGTACAACCACTAGTGATGAGGCCCTCCTCCGTCCTACACCTATCACTCCAATTACCATTCCTAACACCGTCCAAATGGTTGAGCTTGTCAAACCCATCGAATGCATTGAATTCCCATCTTCTATTACTAGATCTACTGAATCCATTGGAGACATCCAATCCACTCCTCCTAGTCCTAATATTACCAAACTTCAATCCTATGACTTTCATGAATCCTGCATCCTCCTATCTCCCCCACCTGTGGAGTCCCTCCAACACTCCTCCATCATCAAGCCTCCCACACTAGATGAGCCATGCCAAGGGCTTGATCCAAAGAATACAAGCATATCCCCTCCTCAAAATCTTGATCCTACCATCCCATCCACCCCATCCCAAGATCATAGTACTCCATCCATCCCATCTCATGATTCCTTTCCTCAACCGAATCTTGATCCTACCATCCTATCTATTCCATCTCAAGATCACACTAGATCGCCTACTCCATCCCATGGTCCCCTTTGCACTCAAGATCTGATCACCCCATCTCATGAGCCTTTATCATCCACTCTCAAACATCTAGATCCTATCATACAACCTAATCCCAACCCCTTATTACTTCCTACTCCCGATCAGGATGCTGCTATTCCATCATCTCCATCTCATGATCCTTCATCGCCGCCTAGTCCTACCATCCCAATGTCACTTTTCTATCACCTTGGTAACATTACACTCATCCATGGTGGTCTCCTTGCAAAATAAAAAAAATCATATGCACCACCCATCTTCCTCCACCTAATGGACTCGCATCATGCTTCCAAAAGACTAAGCATCCTACCATAGATCACATGCTCAAGAACATGAACTATCAAGGAAAAGGTTTAGGACTTCATGAGAAAGGTACTTTGTAGCCCATCCAAGTCAAAGAACATCCAAGCACACAAGGTCTTGGATATATCTCCCAAGGATCACAATCCAAAAATGTTGGTACAACCTACATGCATCCTAAACGACCCTCTTCTAAAGGAATGAGAGGCACTTCCCACCATTCCACCAAATCATTTGTCGCCATCCCCCCTCCTCCATCATATTACCTCAAAACAACCGTCCATCATCCTCCTTCATCCTCTAAGTCCATTTTGGGTCCTTATGTCCCTTCATCCACCATTTCTCATTCCGCATCTATAACATCTACTTTGGGTCCTTACGTACCTTCATCTACCATAATACATCCTCCATATACAACATCCATTTTGGGCCCTTATATTCCAAAGTCACCCCATCCATCCTATCCTATTTATCCTCTCATCCATCCATCACCTATCCCTATCACTCATCACAAGAATCCTAAATTCATAACTCCTAATCATGATCAACAAAAGCACCCCTCCATGCATGCTATCTCGCATCCTCCATCCACACTCCATTGTCAAAATCCTACCTCTATCACTCCAAGAACTTTGGATGCCAAAGTAAAAATGCATAAATCCAAACATCCACATGAATCTACAGCTCCTCATGTCCCCTTCAAAAGACATGTTGATGAAAAGTAAAATCAAATCCAAAAGCCCAATCAATCCCAAAGGCCACAAAGGCTCACCAAATCAAAAATTAAAA